>NW_020868931.1:164699-177199 GCF_003789085.1 Penaeus vannamei
TCATGGGCGTTGTCTCGAATTGATGGGCGTGAGGTTGGCGCTGTAATTCCTTGGTGATGAATGGCGTGTTGTTTCAGGGCGATGCGTGATTTGAAGCGGTTGATGAATCGTAATTAAATGAAGCGGATTCGTGATTAAATGGGCTGATTAAGTGATGTGGTTGTAATGAGTGCAAAAGATAATCACGATTATAGAGGTTGTTCATTATGGTATGTATGATTTAGATCTGTTGTTCTATTGTTGATTAAATCTATCATACCAGGTTCGTGATGGTAGAAGGAAAAGACGTTTGGGAAAAGGTTATACTATTATCAGGAAATACCTTTTAAATTGCTGTCGAATTTCATACAGTACTGCAATTGCTCGCTTCTCTACTTTGGCCATTACTCTAATCACGACTTTGTAACCATCAGCTATTGTTCTATAGGGCCAGTAGTGCCATTCAATTAATTCTTATTAATTCATATTGGGATCTTATTGTCATTTTTAGTTTTATTCTACGATCTTACAGTTAAAATTACTGTTATTACTGCAGTGGCTATGAGTGGCTGCCTTTACAGTGTTCATCATCATAACCACTAGTTTGTCACTGCCACAATTAGCGTTGTTGCTATTATGCAATTACTGTTCTTCCCTCTGATAGTGTTGTTAATGTTATTGTTCATTTACATCGATGTGTGTTTTGGATTTACTGAGTATCAGATGATCACATTTATTTTTTTTTTATTCTTGTCAACCATCCATTGTTACTTTAATAGTGATGCTGTTACGAAAGCATTTTGATTATGGCCCTTTTCATTACTGATATTTCTCTTATTTGTTGATGTTGCTGTTTTATTCAGTTGTTTTCTGCCTATTGATATGAATATTTCGAATGGCGTTGGCAGATGATTCTCTAATATCACAATTATGTCTCAGCATGATTATTAAGGAAAGTGAGTAATTTTTTGGTAATCCAGTTTCCTCCGAAATTCTTTATGGAAGAATTTCTTCGACGGAAATAGGATGTTACATAGAATTAAAACTAACAAATAGTGCATATATATATATATATATATATATATATATATATATATATATATATATATATATATATATATGTATATATATTTATATGTATATATATATATATATATATGTGTGTTGTTGTGTGTGTGTGTGTGTGTGTGTGTGTGTGTGTGTGGTGTGTGTGTGTTGTGTGTGTGTGTGTTGGTGTGTGTGTGTGGTGTTGTATGTTTTACACACACATGCATGCATTCATTTACATTTAAATATATACATATACATGCAAATATATAAATATATATATGTATAAAAAATGCATAAAAATACACACAAACACACATATATATGTATGTGTGTGTGTACAATATACATATATATTATATTATATAATATATATATATATTTATATATATATTTATTATATATATATTATATATATATATATATATATATATATATATTATATATATTATAATATATATATATATTATTAATAATATATGTTATATCATATATGTATATATATGTATTATTATATATATTTATATATATATATATATATATATATATATATATATATATAATATATATATATATATATATTATTATATTATAATATATATGTATGATGTATATATATAATATATATATATATAATAAACTTATATATATATATAACATTCATTTATGTGTGATATGCTATAGATGTAAATATATATATAAGTGTGCGTTGCGTGTGACTTACCTCAATCTACTCTTGTTCCCCTTCTTACCATCTATATCATATAGTATAATATCGATATTATACTATATTATAAATCAACTTCATTAATATATACTCATATTAATATACAACCAATATCCAATTACGATACTGATATATGTTATATGTATAGAATATGTTACCTATTATTATATACATATAACTATTATACTAAATATACTTACTCCTTATTTACTATCTAATTAATATATGTTGTTAGATATGTTTGCCTGCGTGTCTTGTGTGTATTTCTGTGTCCTAGTTGATCGTATATTATATATAACTGTGTGTGTGTTGGTGTGCGGTAGTGTGTTGTGGTGTTTGTTGTTTGTGTGGTGTGTGAGTAGTGAGTGTGCATGTTGGTGTTGTGTTGGTTATGTATTGTGTTTGTGATGATTATGTGGTGTAGTATGTGTGTGTGTATTGAGTGTGTTGAGTATGATGTGTGATCAGCTCGATGTGTTATTATCTTAATCTAAATCACCTATTCTTATTCTATATAATATATATAATTCTATTAATTATATATATAGATAATATATTATAATATTAATATATTAGTAACTTACTTATAATTGACTTATATATTTAATATATACTGTTATTAATTATAGTATATTCTTATTATATATATATATAATATTACTATATATATAATAGATTATATATTATACTATTCCAAGTAAATATATATGTAACTTAATATTATGAGTTATATACCATATATCTGTTTGACTTGACATATTGTATGTGGTATAATTGATATGATATATATATACCAATATATTATATAATGCTAAAGTATGTTATGATATATGTATTGATACATATTATGATCACACTCACTCTCCCCTCATTAATACACCATATATATATATACATATCAGATATATAATCAATATATATATATAGCATATATATATATAAATAGATAGATACGATTAGATTAGATAGAACAACCCAACATACATACACATACACACACCACACTCACACATATCATACACACACTACACTAACACACACCACACATCACCCATATACAACACAGCACTAACACTAATCACACACACTTACACTATTACATACTTATACACTTACACTAATATACACTAATCAACACAACATATCATACAGACACTAACACATATATCACACTGCATCAAACACAGTGACATCCACACACAACAACTCACAACTAACTATACACACCACTGACACACACACAACACACATCATACACACAACAACACACACCAACACATATTACACAGACAAATAGACAATATATAATATATATATCTACTAGACACTATATACATATATAATAGTTATATATACTTTATCATTAATATATTACTATTAATATTATTACTATAGTATATATTTATATTATATCTATATACATATATACAGATAATTAATGTTATTGATATAAGATGACCTTATAATAATACTATATATATAATACTATAACACACTTTATATAATACCTATATCTATAGTTAGTTATGTTATATTATATGTAGTTCAGTATATATATAATGTCTATCATTATATACTGTACATAATATATCAAAGTACATCTATCACATGATAGAGTATTACGTATTAGCTCATATAGTTATATATATATTTAGGTTAATTATGTATAATCTATCTATATATTATACCATCTTAATAATAAGTACACTCTATTCTACTTAAATATATATTTATAATCGTATATAAGCACTTCAATAATTTCAGACCTTTCTTTTGAGCTCGTCAGTTCATTATTTATAATTCTGCCTACTGGAAATCTGAGAATTTATTTATGCCGATATCTGTAAGTAGTCGTCCTTTCGATTTGACTCTTCCTTAAAGTGCAGCTCCTCCCTCTTCTCTCTATTCTCAGCAATATAATATATATTAGTAATATCAATGTATGGAACAACTTAAATACTTGCCGCGTTCACCCATTTGCGCTAATACATCTATCATAATCGATTACATCCGCTTTCACCGTTTCCATGATGGGGATAATCGATGCTAAAATCTTTGACGACTCACAGCCCGAACTTCCCGGCCGTTACTCACCGTCTTACCTGCTAGCGCCCGAACGCTGCAGCCGATCGATCTCCACTGAGGCCAAGAGTCTACTCTGGTACCGTCAATGGAGCTGTATGTCGAAGTCTCCTCTTAATGAATGGTTTACGTGATGCTATCTCTCTATCACGAATCTTGTGCGTAGATACTTATTATTTCATTAAGATTCTGGTGGGTTGTCTTCTATTTGTACGTGAGGCATTGAGCCATTGTTGATAGTCGGTGTGTTATCACTGTTGTGTATGTCTTGTACACAATTTCTCCGAAGTGAATACATATTAGATTACTCTAACACACACAAAATATATACATCAAAACTATCATCTTAACAACACACTACGCACATCACACACATTATGAATGTATCAGTCATTCTTATCTCATATTTTATTTTATTAATGATAACACGCGATCTGAATGAAAAAATATATCTTATTTACGTGTTGTGTTATATATGTTAGATCGATTGTAAATATGTGTTAACCCCAAGTGTCGTTGTAATAGTACTCTTCAGTCGGGGCATCACACTGACCCACACATGGATGAATCTAACAGCTTTCATGTGGAATTAATTATACTTAATATTAGTATGTGCCGTATAATATAGGGCGGTATAGACGCTATTGTATATGTGTCTTACTCCTTTCATCTCGACTCTCTATCATGATTATTCTTTGTACTACTTTATTCATTACTATGTAGTAAATTTCTGACATTATACTCATATTGATATACCCTCTACACTATAGCATTATAGCCAACTTACTATAATAGTTTATATAATAATAACTTGACCTAAGTCACACAATTTAAAGCTATATTACGAATTATACGACACACGATACACTTACTGACTAATCTGAGATCAACTATACTACATATACATCGTACAACAACCCAAACACCAAATACACTAATTACTATGATATTGTCGGTAGCTGTTTGTAGCAACATAATCGCTATAACCACCAAACGTCAAACAAAGCCACTCTAAGCCAATCCGAGTATATAACGCACCAACGCATTATAAATCAAGGACATCTCACATCAAACTACTACGCCTATATCATGACTATTCTGACACAACACTGCATTTCCATATAGTCAGTCACATTTGGATATATATACTAATATATATACTTAATGATACACATAATATTAATAGATATATATGTATATATTATACAGTATAGTATAAACATAGTCAACTAATATATCGGTACAACATATAATTATTAGAACAAACTCTAATAGTAAACTAATCTAAACTAAATCATTAAAAACGTTCGCTGTACTATCGTGTTTGTGGGATTATATTATATAATGTATAAATATTATTATTGTGATATTATATGTTATTAATGATGATTTGTATTAACAGTACTAGGGTAATTCAATACAGAGTCGATAATTCCTCACCCTTGTAGTTTGAGTTATGCCACGGAATCGCTATTAGTGATGTTAATAGCGATAACCCACGTGTATATTAGAGTTGTTGTAGTTATTAATTTTGGTATTGACTGTGGATATTTTTTGAGATTAAGTGACTGTATAGATTCGATTGCATTAGTCTGTGTTGTAGCTGAGCATCGAACTACCAAGCAACCACACACATGACGACTACACACACACACACACACACACACACATAACATCACACGACTGACACGACTACTATATCAACACACACATATATATCCGATATAATAGTATATAATATAATATATAATATATATATATAAATATATATGATATGTATGTATATGTAGCTATGTATGTATATATGTGTCTATATCCTATAGTGTACCTAGTCTAATACTATAGTATCTATATAGTAATGAAGACTAAGGAAGGCTATACCTATTCAGAAGTAAGACTGTTCTGTCGTCTCTCGTCATCACTCGTCGAGATGAGCTAATATATGGTAAGGTCGTTTTCCGAATCCTCGTGTGCGCCGCGTTATGCTGCGCTCTTCTTCGTGTGTGTGTCAGTGGCTACTTTTTTACTGGATTTCTGGTCAAACCGTGCTTGGTGTTAGTTCGGCAAGCACATTTTAGTCCTCGCGATCTGTGATTGTATGTAGAGTCGTTCTATGTTGTGTCGTGTGATGTGCGTGCTGCTGTGTTGATGTGTGTTTGTGTGTGTGCGTGTGGTGTTGTGGGTGTGTGGTTTTGTGTGATTGTGTAGTGAATGTGTGTGTTGTGTTGTGTGTGCACGTATATTATGTATTGTATGTGTGTGTGTCATCTATATTTTTAAGTAATTCCAAATGAAGAAGAGCAAAGAAAGAGAAGCGACAGACGAAGAGAAGCAGCAACCGATGAGCATCAGAATGGTTTATCGTTTCCCAAAGGAATGCTCTGCATTCCCCGTGGTGTTATAATAACAAATCAGGAAGGAAAAGTGCCCTCGAAAGCAAACAGTTCTGACGTGGAACCTCCTGGATTTTCAGCTCACACGCATCTAAAGCAGAGGTTGAAAGGCAGATAAGTCACACGATTTGATGAATGCAATTATCGCAAAGAACCTGTAATTTTGTTTTTGCGCTGGTGTGATTGCGATCCGGCTGTGCGTGAGCGGAGTTTGCAGTTTGCTGTGAGGAGATTTAACTGAGAACACAAAGGGATAATATGAGTGAAAATATTGAATTTAAACTCTAATAATCAGAAGAGAGTGAGAGTAAGGCAGGGAGGGAGAGAGAGTGAGAGAGAAGAGAGCGAGAGAGATGAGAGAGAGAGAGAGAGAGAGAGAGAGAGAGAGAGAGAGAGAGAGAGAGAGAGAGAGAGAGAAGAGAAGATGAGAGGAGAGTGAATAGAGAGAGAGAAGTGAGAGAGGAGAGACGAGAGAGAGAGAAGAGAGAAGAGACGTGAGAGAGAGAGAGAAAAAAAAATAGTACCATAGTGTAGAACACACACACAGAATCACAGACACACCCATTTTCACAAAAAGACGCATATACACACGCGAACACAAGTAAAAAAAAGGATAGAGAGTGTGCTTTGTGTTGAGGGGAGAGAGAGAGAGAGAGAGAGAGAGAGAGAGAGAGAGAGAGAGAGACGAGACCGAGAGAGAGAGAGAGAGAGAGAGATGAGAGAGAGAGAGAGAGAGAGAGAGAGAAGAGAGGCAGAATAGACAGAGAGAAAATGAGAGAGCGTCGTGTGCATGTCTTGGCATTCCCCTTCCAGCACAAAACTTCCGACAGAGACATCCTTGATATAATTTGGTTGTTGTATCCATATTCATGCGATCCAGACTTTCCTAGGGCTTGTCACTGCTGGCTAATGTGATATAATTTGGAGTATTTACATGAGCAAAAATGACTTTGTATTTCTCTGTTCTGAGAAGCCAGTGTCACTATTTCCTGCAGAACGAAGAGAGTGTTGTATTGGTTTCAGATTTTACCATCTGGCAGCAGGTAGAAGAGTAAGAGGCGTTTATGGGCAAATAAAACGAGTGTCCCCCAAGTGCAAGACCGTAATTCTTGTGATTCTGGCGCTGACCTCTGACCTTGCCGTAGCTCGATGTCGCCCGGGGTTACACACGGAACCGCCGGTAACGAAGCCGCGCTTGTCTTGTGTACGTGCTAGTTACATTCCCACCGCGTGGCGGGATTTCCAAGTATAATTTCGCTGCAAAAGTAGATATTGTTATCAAATTTTGTGGATTAAGTGTTCCTCGATCCTGGCATGACGGCAGCACCGGAAGATGACTTTCGTTGGCATTACGTGGTTGAGTGTGAACAATCAAAGTCGAACAGAGTCGTTATTATTGAACATCTTACAGCAACAAGCCACAGGAATCGCGGGAAGGTGAACTTCAATTGCAAGGATGTGGCTGATAAGATGCAGTTATCATGCGTAAGGATCTTGTCGTGAGAGATCAGATAAGCCAACATTTAGAGTGGAATTTTCCGCCACCGAGGGGCGTGATCCCCTGCCGACTGCAGACCCCCAGCGTGGTTTATGAAAGGCAGAGACGAACAGAAACTGCTCCTCCCTTTATTGTGAGAGATTCTTAAAAAAAGATAAACTAAAAAAAAGTTCGTATAAAATGCATTGGCTAATAAAGCAAAACTATTAAATATCAATCAAGAAAAGATCAGGTGTTTTCTCTCGATTTCATCACTGTCTCGTCCTGCCAAGTCTTACCAGATTAGTGTTTATGGCGCAATTAGTCAGCGTCGGCTCCTGATGCTTCTCCCGAAGGCAAAGCTTTGCTCATCGCCGACGCAACAAAGGCGCGCCAGAGATGCGTTTCCCGAGTCTCCCGCCACCGATCCGCCCCGCGCCCCGGCCGCCGCGCCCCATTACGTAGGACGAGCGCGTCCCCGGCCGCCTCCGTTATGCACGCGGCTCCTCCATTAAGGGACTGAGCCCTGAATACAAGTGGACGGCGCAAACCGGACACGTCGGAGATGTAATAGATACGTGTTAATTGGGATGAAGGATCGTCTGACAGTTAACGTTTGCCGTTCGTCGTCCACATCTGCTTGCGAAGGGAGCGGTGCCTCGGCCCCTTCGGCAGAGGGAATAGAGATCGTCTCATCAACATGCGGAACTTGGCACGCTCTTCGGCCGATTGTAAATATAAGGAGGAGATCTGTCACTGATTCCGACGCGATTTCCATCATGCGGAGTTCTGCTCAAGGCCGCAGCGCCGAGGGTGACCGGCGGCCGCGGCGGCGCCTCTGCTCCGCGGCAGTTAGTGTCTGCGGATAAAATAGCTCGTCTCCCTGCGTGGATGTCGCGAGGAATTTACGAGACTAAGCTGATTGCGAACAGTAACGTAAAGTGAGAAGCGCGCAAAGACTGCCATTGAAGGCAACACGAATTACCTTCCAGCATGCGGGAAAGATCTTTTAATAGGCAGTAAAGAGAGCGGGTGGGTCAACATCATGTGTGTCTGCGTGTGTGTATGTATGTCTGTAACACACACACACACACACACACACACACACACACACACACATATATATATATATATATATACATATATATATATTATAATATATATATATATATATATATATTATATATATATAATAATATAATATATATTATAACATTTCTGGGAGGAATACTGCTTCCACTGCTACGATACACCTAAAAATACATGTGCAACTTAACCTATCTAGACATTACCTACCTTAAAATTACTCAAACCTGAGAAAGAGAGGCGACGTTGCGCACACTGCCCCGTGGGGAACACTCAAAGATATGGCAATGCATGTAGAGCGTCTCGCACAGGCCATATACACCTGTTAAACACCTCGGGTCTCCCCTCCCCCCCCCATCCCCGCCCCTTCACTACCGCAACTCGCGAGCACTTACCACTCGGGCCCCACTTAACACGGGCGGCGACGATCCCACGGCGGCGTCTCGGATGTCTCGGACGACACCCGACCATCTCGCCTCTCGCTTCGAGTGGCGCAAACGCACGGTAAAGAACAGAAAGAGAGAGAGAGAGAAAAAAAAAAAAATGTTTTGCGTATGTTTACTCCTCCACTCGCTAATTCAACGACGTGTATCGCTCTCCAGGCTCTCGGACGCCCCACGACAGGAGCTTCTGCGCGAAGACAGCGCGCGAGAGAGGCGGGTGAAGCGCGAACGGTACCTGAAGCCAAGTGAAGTTCTGCGCGCCAAGGAAGCCTCTTCAGCTGCGGTCAGACGGTCGCCATGTGCGTGTCTTCATCTTGCGGTCTGCTGTGCCTCGCTTATGAGTAATACAGCAATTATCAGGCGGTCGTTAAGGTAGTCATCAGCCATTAAAATCGCCAAAGTTGATGATGTCTCGAATGAAGGCCATTAATCAAACGAGCGGTCGCATTTCATTATTTTCCTCCTGTGGGGATTAATTGAAGAAATGACTGCCTGGCCGGACGGAGTGGGTCACGCCATCAATACGGAGTTTAAAAATAAGTATAATAAGCTATCCGGAGTCATTTCGTAATTAAGATTTTGGAGTGGTCGTGGCGGTCGGTGCTTGGGGCCGTTTACCTAGGCTTTGAGTTCATTTTTCTACAGTTTGATGGATTCGAATGCATGGATCGGTGATGGGGGAATGTCTCTCTCTTCGTCCCATTCTGCTGTGCTCTCCTTATTTTATCTCTTTTTTGTCTGTCTCTCTGTTTTTCTGGCTGTCTGTTTGTCCTCCTCTATCTTTCTTTCTTTCTCTCTCTCTCGTTTTTTTTTCTCCCTATCTTTATCAACCTCCCTCCCCATCTCTCCTTTTCATTCCCACCCCTCTCTCTCCCTCCCTCTCTCTCTCTCACTTCCTCTCTCTCCCATCTTCCCTCTCTCACTCCTCCCTTCCCTTCCCTCCCTTCTCTCACTCCCTTCTCCCCCTCTTCTCTCCCACCTTCTCCCTCTCTCACCCCTCTCCCTTCCCCCTTCCCCCTTCCCCTCCCCTCCCTCCCCTCTCTCTCCCTCCCACCTTCCCTCTCTCACTCCTCCCTCCCTCTCCCTCCCTCTCTCGCTCCCTCAATCAAAATCTCGCCACGGATCTCGAGTCGGGAAAGTAAGAACATCACCGACTTCGTGCCGGAGATGTGTCAATGGGATTTATCTCTCATGCTGCGTCTTCTGCCTCTCGCTGTTCATCTCCGGAGATAATTTCCTCCCGGCTCTCCGATCGAGAGGATTGACAGCACGAAGACCCGCCCCTCGACCCCGCCCTCACCACCTCCTCCCTATCTTAGAAACCTCACGGGCCCCTCCACCTCCTCCTCCTCCTCGAACCTGTCTTCCCATCCCCCCATTCAAAAGAAAGGGGGGGGAGTCTTTGAGAATGTATGATTGATTTTTTTTTTTTTTTTTTACCTTTTTTGTTTTTAAAGGATTTTTTGAATCGGCGGGTCACATCAGCTGTTTCGCTTCGGGATCGACGTCATAAACGGTTGGGATCGGAGGGGGAGGGTGGAGGGAGGGCTGGATGGGGGGGGGGTCTCGACTCCTTTGGGACCCGCTAGACCGAGCACCGCGATAAAAAGAGGGTTTGTAATCATAATTCGCAATAGTTTTGATATTTATAGAGGCTGCGGTCATAATGAAAAAGGTCGTAAACCCAGCAGAGCTTCGCAACCCGTCTGTAGGTTCAGCCAAGCATGGGCTCATTAAGCCTCGAGATATCAGAAAGTAATTATGAATAATAATGAGACAAACGTGTTTCTGTCCAGGGGAGGTCGGATTATGAGCTCGCGGGTCGGAGGTGGTGCTGCTCCAAGAGGCGGCCGCGCGGGGGGACGCTCCGGCGAAGAGGCCTCTCCGGGCGGGTGTTATGCTCGCTCTCGCTCTCTTTGTCTTTTTGCTCTCTCTCTCTGGTCTCTTCTTCCCTTCTCGTTGCGTCTCTTTCTCTCTTGTCTGTTCTTCTCTTCTCGTAGTGTCTCTTGTCTATTCTCTTCTCGTTGCGTCTCTCTTCTCTCTTGTTTTTGTCTTCTCGTAACGCCCCCTCCCCCCCTTCTCTTCTTTCTTTCTCTCTCCCTCTCCCTCTCCCCTCCTCCCTCTCCCTCTCCCTCTCCCTCTCCCTCCTCCCTCTCCCTCTCTCTCTCTCTCCATCGGTATCTACTTGCTTACTTTGTCTCTGATCCAGTTATTTGAAGGACATCTTGTACGTTACCGTTGGCAGCCAGAAAGCAATATTTCTTTAAAAATCCTCATTTGAATTCGGACGCTCACTTTTTTTTAAGTCTAATGCTCACGAAAGTTCTCTCACGTCGTTGTTCGTTCGGTGTAACATCTCTTTGAGGCGAACCACTCACTTACGGAACAAACTGCCTATCTGCTTTTGAAACGGTGGAGAATGAATGACCTCATTGCCACTGCTCGAGACGGGTTGTGAGGAGGTCAGTTCCTCGACGCATTTCATTTCCGCGGATTCATTTTATTTGAGCGATTCGCCGCCCCGTGCGCTGGGGGAAGCTGATGGAAAATGATGTCATTTGCTCTTTGGTTTGCAATATGATTTGTCGGTTGTCAGCGTTGCAATCGCGCGGTGCTTAGTTCTATTTTGCATAATGCTGTACTTCGCTCACGACATTTCGGTAGATCACATAGATTGCGGGAAAATAAGATAAAGAAACAGGAGAGACGAGACTGAAAAAAAAGAATTGTAAGATTCAGAAAACGTTCGAAAATTCTCCTTTATCCGCCCCGATTTTTCCCGAATTCTTTCAAATCTTGGGCGCACAATTACCATCCTATTCATTCCGTCTGAAATCGAGATGAAAGAAAAGAAAAGAAAAGAAAAAAAAAGAGAAAGAGAAGGAAAAAAGGACCCTTTCTCTTTATTCATACGTGGCCTTTTTTAAGAGTCTATTTCAGATTCGCCGATTAGCCAATCCGACAGAGTAGAGACGCAACAGCTCTCGACGTTGATAAATATGCATCGAGTAGAGCAGGTACGACCATCAGAGGCTTCGGTACGTCTCGCAAGCACGACGGATGCATCTTCCGTATCTCTTGATGCTGAGGGGGGGGGGGGGATCCATACGTCAGGGGGAGATAGCATCGATGGAGGGGCATTATGAGAGAAAGGAGGGAGGGAGGGAAGGTTGGGAGGGAAGGTTAAGTGAGGGATGGAGGAGGGGGGAGGAGAGAGAGAAGGAGGGAAGATGGGTGGAGGAGAGAGGGATAAGAGAGAGAGGGGG
>NW_020868931.1:181560-194164 GCF_003789085.1 Penaeus vannamei
CTTCTCTCATCTCCCTTCCTCCCTTTCCCTTTCTCCTTCCCTTCTCCCCTCTCTCCCTCCCTTCCTCGCCTTCCCTCCTTCCAACCCCTACCACCTCCCCTTCCCCAGCCCCCTTTCGCCCGTCCGCACACCGTCCCAAAACCCACCAATACGCTCCTTTCCTCAACTTGACGTATAATGACAAGCAAAAACATTTGTTCTTTTCCTCCTTCTCTCTCTCTCTCCCTCTCTCTCTCTCTCTCTCTTTTCTCTCTTTTCATCTCTCTTTCTCCCTCTGTCTCTGTCGTCTGTCTGTCTCTGTTCTCTCCTCCATTCTCTCTCTCGCTCTCTCTCTCTTTCATCTTCTCTCTCTCTCCTTCTCTCTTCTCTCTCTCCTCTCTCTCTCTCTCTCTCTCTCTCTCTCTTCTCTCTCTCTCCTCTCTCTCCTCTCTCCTCTCTCTCTCTCTTTCATTCTTCTCTTCTCTCTCTTTCCTTCTCTCTTCTCTCTCTCTCTCTCTCTCTCTCTCTCTCTCTCTCTCTCTCTCTCTCTCTCTCTCTCTCTCTCTCTCTCTCTCTCTCTCTCTCTCTCTCTCTCTCTCTCTCGTCCTCTCTCTCTTTCTCTCTCCTCCTTCCCCTCCTCTCCGCCACATCTCCCCCCTCCCTCCTCCTACCTCCCCCCTCGCTAACGCATCCAGCCCCCCCCCCTCTTTTTTCCTAGTTTTTCTTACCTACTCTCTCCCCTTGTGTCCGAAATCTTCACTGGAGGGAGAGGAAGTGAGCGGGAGGGGTAAGTGAGGGGGGAGAGGGGGAGGGGAGAGGGGAGGGGGGGAGGGGAGGATGAGGGCTAGGTGAGGGGAGGGGAGGGGGAGGATGAGGGAGAGGGAGAGGGAAGGGGGATGGGGAGGGGAGGGAAGTAAGGGAGCGGAAAGGGGAGGGGAGGTACAAAGGGGAAATTGCGTCAAAAAGAGTAGGGGGAGAAGAAGAAAGGATAAAGGGAGAAGGCGGAGGGAAGGAGGGAATGGAAGGGGTGAGGGGAGGGAGGGAATATTAAGGAGGGAATTGGGGGAGGCACATCCTGTTCATCCCTTAACGCCCCGCCCCGCCCCCTCACCCCCTCTCCTCCTTCTCTCTCTTCTCCATACCTTCTCCTTCTTCACTCTCCCCTTCTTTCTCCCCTCCCTCCTCCCTTCTCCCCTCCTCCCCTCCCCTTCTCCTCTCCCCCTCCCCCATCCCCTTCCCTTCCCCTTCCCCTCTCCCCCTCTCCCCCTTCTCCCCCTCCTCCCCTCCCTCCCTTCCCTCTCCCCCTCCTCCCATTTTTCTTCTTCCCTTCCCCTTCCCTCTCCCCCTCTCCCCTCTCCCTCTCCTCCCCTCCCCTTTCCTCCCCTCCTCCTTCCTTCCCCCTCCCTTCTTCTCCTTCTCCCTCTCCCCCCCTCCTTCCTCCTTTCCTCCTTCCCCCCTCCCTCCTCCGTCCCCCTCCCATCTCCCTCTCCCCCTCCCCCCCCTTCCTCCCCCCCTCCTTTCTCCTTTCTCCTTTCCCCCCTCCTCCTCCCCTCCCTTCTCCGTCCTCCTCCCTTCTTCCCCCCCCTCTTCCTCCTTCCTCCCTCCCTTCTCCCCTCCTCCCCTGCCTCCTTCACCTTCTCCCTCCTCCCGTCCCTCCTTCCGTTCCTCCCTTCTCCCCCTCCCTCCTCCCTCTCTTCTTCTCCTTCTCCCTTCTCCCTCTCCCCCCCCTTCCTCTTTCCTCCCTTCTCCCCTTCCTCCCCTCCCTCCTCCTCCCCTCCCCTCCTCAGTTCTACCTCCCTTCTCCCCCCCTCCTTCCCCTTCCTTCCTCCTCCCTTCCCCCCTCCCTTCTCCTCCTTCTCCCCTCCCTCCTCCCCCCCTCCTCCCCCTTTCTCCTCTCCCCCTCCTCCCCTCCCTCCTTCCTCCTCCCCTCCCTTCCTTTCCCCTCCTCCTCCACTCCCTCCTTCTCCCCCTCCTTCCCTCCTCCTCCCCCTTTCTCCCCCTCCCTCCTCCTCCCTCCCTCCTCCTCTCTCCCCTCCCTCTCCCTCCTCACCTCCCTCCCTCCCCTCCCCTCCTTCCACCCTTCCCCCTCCTCCCCTCCCTCTCCGTCCTTCTCCATTCTCCCCCTCCCTCCTCCTACCTCCTCTCCCCCCCTCCTTCCTCCTTCCCCTCCTTCTCCTTTCTCCCTTCCCCTCCCTCCTTCTCCCTCCCCTCCATCCTTCCCTCCCCCTCCTCCTCCCTCCCTCCTTCTCCCTCTTCCCCCCCCTCCCCCCCCCCTCCCCGCCACAAACTCCTTAAGACGTAGATGAGATGCTGGAGCGTCAGCGCACACAAATCTCTCGCCTCTTTCATTCTTTCCTCTGTATTTTTCCCTCCGACTGTTTGGACTGTTGTCTGTCTCTTCTCTCTCTCTCTCTCTCTCTCTCTCTCTCTCTCTCTCTCTCTCTCTCTCTCTCTCTCTCTCTCTCTCTCTCTCTCTCTCTCTCTCTCTCTCTCTCTCTCTCTCTGTGGTCTGCTTTCTCTTTCTCTGTCTGTCTTGTCTTTGTCTGTCTGTCTTTCTCTATCTCTGTCTGTTTGTCTTTCTCTCTCTATTCCTTTTTCTCTGTCTCTGTCTCTTTCTCTCTTTCATCTTCTCTCTCTCTCCTCTCTGTCTCTGTCTCTTCTCTCTCTCTCTCTCTTCTCTCTCTCTCTCTCTCTCTTCTCTCTCTCTCTCTCTCTCTCTCTCTCTCTCTCTCTCTCTCTCTCTTCTTCTATCTCTCTTATCTATCTCTCTATCTATTTCTATCTGTCTCTCTCTCTCTGTCTGCCTCTCTCTCTCTGTCTGTCTGTCTTTCTCTCTCTATTTCTTTCTCTCTGTCTCTGTCGCTCTCTCTCCTCTGCCTCTTCTCTCTCTCTCTCTCTCTCTCTCTCTCTCTCTCTCTCTCTCCTCTCTCTCTCTCTCTCTCTCTCTCTCTCTCTCTCTCTCTCTCTCTCTCTCTCTCTCTGTCTCAATGATTCCAACACTTGCACACTCTCTCTACTAATGTTTATTTAACATTATTTTCTGTGACGGAGGTAAAGGTAAGGTAAGGAGGAGGGAGGAGGAGGGAGAGAGGAGGAGAGAGGAAGGGGGGGAGGAGGGGAGGAGAGGGAGGAGAAAAGGGGGGAGGCGATGGGAAGAACAGGGGAAGGGGGAAGGAGGGAGGGGGAGGAAAGGGAGGGAGGGGAGGGGAGGGAAGGAAAAGCGGGGGGAAGAGTGGGAGGGAAGGGAGAGGAGAAGAAGAGGAAGGAGAAACAGGGGGGAGGGGAGGAGAAAGGGGGAGGAGGAGGAGAAAGAGGGGAGAAGGGAGGGAGAAGGACGATGGTAAGAACAGGGGAGGAGGGGAAAGAGGGAGGGAGGAGAAAGAGAGAAAGATGGGGAGGGAGAGGAAGGAAAATCGGGAGGAGAGGGGGAAGGGAGGAGAAAGAGGAGGAGGGAGAAAGAGGGGGAGGGAAGGGAGGGAGAAGGACGAGTGGGAAGAACAGGGAGGAGGGGAAAGAGGGGGAGGGAGGGGGAGGAGGAGAAAGAGGAGAAAGATGGGGAGGGAGGGGAAGGAAAAGGAAAGGGGAGGGGAGAAAAGGGGAAGAGGGGGAAGAGGGGGAGGGAAGGGAGGGAGGAGGACGAGTGGAGAACAGGGAGGAGGAAAGAGGGAGAGGAGGGGAAAGAGGGGAGGGAGGAGAAAGAGGAGAAAGATAGGGAGGAGGGGAGGGAAGAAAAGGGGGGGGGAAGAGGGGGAAGGGAGGGAAGATGGGGAGGGAGGAGAAAGAAGGGGAAAGAGGGGGAAAGAGGGGAGGAAGGAAAGCGAGGGAGGAGGACGAGTGGGAAGACAGGGGAGGGAGGGAGGGGAAAGAGGAGAAAGACGGAGGGAGGGGAGGAAGGAAAAGTGGAGGGAGAAGGACGAGTTAGGAAGAACAAGGAGGAGGAGGGGAAAGAGGGGAAAGGAGGGGGAGAGGGGAGGGAGGAGAAAGAAGGGGAGGAGGGAGGGGTCGGCTGTCTTTGTGGCGAGGTTTCTGGTGATAACGTTTCCCCTTCGAGTTTGTTCCCGAGTCGTCTTGTGTTTTTCTTGCGGTTTCTCTCGCCGCTTTCTCCCGCCGGGAAATAGTTCGAGGAAGGGGGGGGGGGGAAGGGGGGCGGATGAGGGGGGGGGAGGGGGGAGGAGGGGGGAGGGGGGGAAGAGGGGGGAGGGGGAGGGGGGAGGAGTTCTTGTGTCTTGAGGTGGGGGAGGGAAGAGTGGGGGGTGGGGAAGGAGGGGGGGGTCTTGGTCTTGAGGGGGGGGAAGGAGTGGAGGGGTTCTTGTGTCGGTGTGGGGTGAGATGGTGGTGGGAGGGGAGGGGAGGGAAGAGTGGGGGTGGGGAAGGAGGGGAGGGGGTTCTTGTGTCTTGTGTCGGGTGGGGTGAGATAGGGTGGTTAGGGAGGGGAGAGGGGGTTGTCTTGTGAGAGTGTGGTGGGGGTATCTTGTGTCGGTAAGGGTGAGAGGGGTGGGGAAAGGAGGGGGAGCCTTGTTCCGGGTGGAGGTAACTGGGGGTGGGGAGAGGAGGGGGTCTTGTGCCGGTGTGGGGGAGGGGGATCGTGTGTGAGTTGGTGGAGGGGGAGGGGAGGGGAAGTAGTCTCGCGTTACATGATGGAGGAAGGGTGGTGATGAGAGTCTTGTGTGAGTTGGTGTGGTGGGGGTAGAGGGAGGGGGCTCTTGTGTCGCCTGTGTCGGGAAGGGAGGGAGAGGGAGGGGGGTGGAGGGAGGAGGCTGTATTTTCATTGTATGGGGGAGGGGGAGGGGGTTCTTGTGTCGCCTGTGTCAGGGGGGGAGGAGAGGAAGGGGGTGGAGGGAGGAGGCTGTATTTCACTGTAAGCTGAGTACTTGTGTATTGGAGAAGGTGTAGCTGGTTATTGGGGGAGAGGGAGAGTGTATTAGAGAATAGGGGGGGGGTATTAGTACATGTGTCTTAGGGAGTTTATCTTTGGTTATGAGGGGGGTGAAAATAAAAATAATAAAAGGCGATAAAAATAGTAATAAAGATAAGAGTAAAAGTGGGAGATCTTAAGACGTCTTTTTTATGTCTGTTTGTCTGTTCACTTATTCGTTTATTTATTTATTTATCTATCTATTTATTAGTTATCTATTTATCTTTCTATTATTCATTCATTACCTTGTTTCTTTATTTTATTTTTTTATTACTTATTCATCATTTTATCTTTCATAATTTATTTTTCCATCTAATTCTATTCCATTTATTTATTATTTATTCATCCACTTATTCGTTAATCTATGTATCCATCTATTCATTTATCTGTCTATCTATTTGACTTTACTTACGTATCCTTCATATGCAAAGTTAGTAAAGAGAAGAATTTACAAAGAGATACGAGCTTATATACATTTACAATTTGATGATAAAGAGAGCTTAAACTTCATTAAAATACAAAACAAAGGAATAACAGGAAAACAAGACAGTCACAGAGACACAAATACGAAAGAAATACGAAGAAAAAATAATGTTTTTGAAAAGAAGAAGATATATAATAGAAGATGACTGAAATACACTCTCTCTCTCTATACATGAAAGTGTTTTTGAAGCATTTTGCATACGTCTGTCTCCTCCCCCTCCCCCTCCCCCACACCCACACACATCCTCTCACCCCCTCCCCCCCTCACATACACCCCACCCACACCCTCTCACTCTCTCTCCCCTCACCCTCACACCCCACCTCCCTCCCATCCCTCACCCCTTCCTTAACCCTCCCCTCACCCACACACCCCTTCCAACCCCTCCCCCGCCCCTCCCCTTTCCCCCTCACCTCTCTACCAATCCCCCACTCCCCTTTCCTTCCTCCCCCATCCCCACTCCCCATCTCTCACCCCCTCCCTCCCCCTCCCTCACCCCCTTTCCTCAACCCTCCCTCACCCACCCCCCCTCTTCCAACCCTCACCCCACCCTCTCACTTCTCTCTCCCCTCACACCCCTCACACCCCCACCTCCCTCCTCCAACCCACACCCTCCTCCCATCCCCCATCCCTCACCCCCTCCCCCTCCCCCATCCCTCCCCCTCCCCCATCCCCCCTCTCAACCCCCCCACCCACCCCCACCCCACCCCTCTCACCCCGCCCTCGCATCTTCCTCTTTGACTCGGAATATAATCAGCTCATTACTGTTCTGTTTTTCTTTCTCTTATGAAAATTCAACACATTAATTAGATGTAATTGCTGGAACGTCTGCGAGAGAAAGATGGCGGCGAGGGACCTTTGTGTGTGTGTTCGGATGAAACGTTGAGAGAAAGGGAGAGAAAGAAAGAGAGATAGAAAGAGAGGGAGGGTGGAGTGAGGGAAAGTGAGAGAGAGGGAGAGAGAAGAGAGAAAGGGAGAGAAAGATAGATAGAAAGAGAGGGAGGGTGGGAGAAATAGAAAGGAGAGGAAAGATAGAGAGAGAGGGAGGGTGAAAGAAAGAAGAGAAAGAAGGGAGGTGGAGAAAGAAAGAGAGGGGAAGGGAAGATAGAGAGAGAGGGAAGGGATGTGTGTCCGGATGAAACGTTGAGAGAAAGGGAGAGAGAAAGAGGAGAAAAGAGAGGGAGGGTGGAGAAAGAAAGAGAGGGGAAGGGAAGATAGAGAGAGAGGGAAGGGATGTGTGTCCGATGAAACGTTGAGAGAAGTGAGAGAAAGGAAAGATAGAAAAGAGAGGAGGGTGGAGGAGACGAGAGAAAGTGAATAGAGAGAAAAGGAGGGGACTGAAGAGTAGAGAGAGAGAAGGGTGGAGGGAAGGATGACAGAGAGAAAGTGAGAGAAAGAGAGATAGAAAGAGAGGGAGGGTGGAGGAGACAGAGAGAAAGGGAGAGAAAGAAAGATAGAAAGAGAGGGAGGGTGGATGAGAGGAAAGAAAGATAGAAAGAGAGGGAGGTGGAGGAGACAGAGAGGAAAGTGAAAGAAAGAGAGGGAGGAAGGAAGATAGAGAGAGAGAGGGGGAGAAGAAAGAGAGAGAGAAGAGAGAGAGAGAGAGAGAGAGAGAGAGAGAGAGAGAGAGAGACGACCAGACAGGACAGACAGACAAAGAGAAAAGAGAAATAAATAAAAAAGAGTAAAAAGATGAACGACGGAAAGAAACAACAAAAGAAATGTTAACAAGAATACCTTTAAACATAATCCAATATAAAATACATCCAAACTCATAAAAAAAGTCATAAAAAAATAGATATATATATCCAAAGATGCAAAACAGATAAGCCACACCCTACCACCCCCCTTTCCCCCCCTCACTTCCCCCCCAAGAACATGTCCTCCCCTTCTCCCCAACCACCACCCCTTCCCCAACCCTCCCCCCTTCCCCCAACCACCTCCCTCCCCTTCTCCCCCAAACACCTCCCCACCCCTTCCCCCTTCACTCTCCCCACCCCTCCCCCCAACCACCTCCCCCTTCCCCCCAACCACCTCCCCACCTTCCCCCAACCACCTCCCCACCCCTTCCCCCTTCACTCCTCCCCTCCCCTTCCCCTAACCACCTCCCCTCCCCTTCCCCCCCAACCACCTCCCCACCCCTTCCCCAACCACCTCCCCACCCTTCCCCCCAACCACCTCCCCCTCCCCTTCCCCCTTCACTCCTCCCCACCTTTCCCCTTCACTCCTCCCCCCCTTCCCCCTAACCACCTCCCCCCCTTCCCCCCAACCACCTCCCTTCCACCATCTCGCCTCCCTTCCCCCCAACCACCTCCCCACCCCTCCCAACACCTCCCCACCCCTTCCCCCCAACCACCTCCCCCCCTTTCCCCCCAACCACCTCCCCACCCCTTCCTCCCCCCAACCACCTCCCTCCCTTCCCTCCTAACCACCTCCCCCCCACCCTCACTCTCCTTCCCTCCCCCCACGCATCTCCCCTCCACCCTTCCACTCAAAGAAAACCCTATACAACCCCTTTGGACATACCCCCCCCCCCCGCCCTCCCCCCGCCTCCTTCACTACACGAGCGACTAAACCCCAAAAAATATCTTTAAAAAAAAAAAAAACCTCAGATCAGAAGTCCTTTATGATGTTATGCAACTTAACCAAGGACTTACGATGAGAGAGGGGGGGGGGCGAGGAAGGTGGGAGGGAAGAAGGGGGAAGGGGAGAGGGAGGAGGAAGGGGCGAAGAGGGGTGAGGAGGGAGGGAAGAAGGTGAGAGGGGAGGAAGGGGGGAGGAAAAGGGAGGGAAGGGGAAGGGGAGGGAGGGAGGAAGAGGGAGGGAAGAAGGGGAGAAGGTGGGAGAGAGGGAGGAAGGGGGAAGGTGGGAGGGAGGGGGGAAGGTGGGAGGAAGGAGGGAAGGAAGGAAAGGAAGAAGGAGGGGAGAAGGGGGGAAGGAGGAGAGGAGGGAAGGAAGGAAAGGAAGAAGGGAGGGGAGAGGGGGAAGGGAGAGAGGAAAGGGGAGTGAGAGGAAGGGAAGGAGGTGAAGGAAAAGGAGGGTGGGAGAGGGAGAGGGAAAGGAGAGGAGGGAAAGGAGGGAGAGGAAGGAGAGTGAGAAGTAAAGGGAGGAGGAAAGTGAGAAAGAAAAAAAAACAGGGAGAAGGAGAAGAAGAGAGAGATGGAAATAAGAGGGAGGAGATAGAGATCGAGGGAGGAAGGGAGAAGGAATTAGAGAGGGATCAGGGAGAGGAAGACAAAAATTAGGAAAGTAAAGGGAAAAAGATAAAAGAAGAGAGTGGGAGACGAAGAGGAAATAAGGGAAAAATCAGAGAGGTAAAATTGTGTAGAGTCAAGAGGTGGGGAGAAAGAGAGAGAAAGAGAGAGAAAAAAAAGATCTAAAGAAATGGGGAGAGAGAGGAAGAAAGAAGAAGAGAGAAGGGGGCAAAGACCAAAGGAAAATTGTAAAGGGAAGAGAGTATATGAAACAGGTAGGTAGGTAGGTAGGTAAGTAGGCAAGTAGGTAGTTAATTAGAAAGGTAGGTAGGTAGGGGGGTAGGAAGAAGGGAAAGTAGGTAGGTAGGGAATTAGGTAAGTAGGTAGCTATTTAGAAAGGTAGGTAGGTAGGGGGGTATGAAGAAGGAAGGTAAGTAGTAGGTAAGTAGGCAAGTAGGTAGCAAATTGGAAAGGTAGGTAGGTAGGGGGGTAGGAATAAGGGAAGGTATGGGAGGAAGTAAGTAGGTAGCTAATTAGAAAGGAAGGTAGGTAGGCAAGTAGGCAAATACGTATCTATTTAGAAAGGTAGGTAGGTAGGTAAGTAGGCAAGTAGGTAGCTATTTATAAAGGTAGGGAGGGAGGGAGGGAGGTATATGGGTAGGTAGTTTTTAAGTTGGGTGGGATTTAACTAGATAGGTAAGTAGGTAAATTGGAAGATAGGGAGGTGCGTAGGTAGGTAGGTAAGGTTGAAATTAAGTATTCAGGTAGGTAAGTCTTAAGGTAAATAAGTAGGTAAGAGACATTGAACGTACGAGACACACCTCCCCCCCTTCCCCTCCTCCCCCCCCCTAAACACCCTTTCCCTCTCCCTTACCTACCCAAACCCTTTCCCGTTCCCTCACCCACCAAACACCTTCTCCCCTCTCCCCCCACCCCTCCCTCATCCCTACCAACTCCCTCATCCACCCAAACCTCCTACCCCCTCCCCCTCCCTCACCCCCTTACCCCCTCCCTCAATCCCTCCCTCTCCCTCAATCCCTCCCTCTCCCTCACTCCCTCCCTCTCCCTCACCCCTACCCCCTCCCTCACCCATCCTTCACCTTCTCCCCCACCCCCTACCCTCTACCCTCAACCCCTCCCTCAACCCCCCTCCCTCACCCTCACCATTACCCTTTACCCCCTACCACCCCCCTCCTTTACCCTCCCTCATCCCTCCTCCCTCAACCCCCCACCCCCCTCCCTCCTCCCTCCCCCTTACCCTCCCCCTCACCCCCCTCCTTTACCCTCCCTCACCCCCTCCCTTTCCCCCTTCCAAAAACCCCGCGAACAAGAAAGTTGTTGGGGAAGGCATGACAACAGGAGCCCGGGATCAGTGACGAAGAGAGAGCCCCCCCCCCCCGACGCTGAGTGGTTTTCGCCGAGTGACCTGTAAAGGGCTTTCTGGGGAGCTCCTGAAAGGGGCCCGGTTAACGGTGGAGGAGGAGGAGAGGGAGGGGAGGGAGGTGGGGATGGGGGAGGGAAGGGAAGGGTTAACGGGTGGAGGAGGGGAGGGTGGGGAGGGTGGAGAGGAGGGTGGGGAAGGGAAGGGAAGGAAGGAGGGAAGGGAGGAGGAGGGCTGGGGTAAGGGAAGGGAGGAGGGAAAGGGAAACGGGGGGGAAAGTGCCGGCGGTACGATAACTTCGGGGGCGAGAGGGTACGACGGCAAGGGTTTTCTCGAGAGGGTGGCGGAGGTACGATGATTCTCGCTAATTCTGGATGGTGGCGAAGGAAGAGGAGGAGGAGGAGGAGGAGGAGGAGGAGGAAGGGGTAGTAGGGGAGGAGGGAAGGGTAAGGAGGAGGAGTGAGTGCTAGGGTGCAAGGCAAGATGGCTAGCTCTCCAGTTTTCTTGTTTTAGTCACATTATTGTCTTTGTTATTGTGATTATCATGTTTACTTTCATTATTACTGTCATCGTTATCGCTATTATCATCATGATCACTATCATCATCATTAGGATCATCATCGTCATTATTTATATCATAATTACTTTCATCTTTATCATTATTGGCATCATTATTATCATTTTTATCATAATTATTATTTACTAGGGTTGTTATTAAAATTTTCATTATTACTGTTGTCATAATTTTCATTATTATTTTTGTTAGAAACATACATTATCATTAACATTGTTTTTATTACTATATCCTTTGTTATTATTATTTGTATTGTTATCAGTAATGTTATCATTATTATCGTTATTATCATTATTATTGCTATTATTGTTATTATTATTATCATTATTATTATTCATATTATTATTATTATTATTATTATATTATTATTATTATTATTATTATTATTATTTATTATTATTATTATATTATTATTATTATTATTATTATTATTATTATTTATTATTATTATATTATTATTATTTATTATTATTATTATTTATTATTATTTATTATTATTATTATTATTATTATTATATTATATTATTATCATTATCATTATCATCATGGTAATGATAATTTATTATTTATCTACATATTATTGTTATTGTTATATTATAATTATTATATACTTTTCACTATCGTTATCATTATTATTATCATTATCATCATTATTACTATTATCATCATTGGTGTTATCATTATCATTTCTCCTCATCATCATCATAATTGTTATCATCATTATCAATATCACTGTTATTAGTACTATCATTTTCAACATTATCATCATCATCATTATTATCATCATCACTATTATCATTATCATTACTCTTATATATTATCATCATCATTACCAATACTAATATCATCATTATAATGATTACTACTGCTGCTGCTACCATTATCATTAGTAGCATCTTAATTAACTTTATCTTCACCATCATTATCCTTATCATTGCAGTCATTATCATCCTTATAATTGCAATCATCGTGATTATCATTACCACCACTTTCATTATAGTTATTATCATCATCATTAACACCAACACTCATTATTCTTATCATTATCAACATTATCATCATCCTAGAGATGTTATTACAGAAATTGATAACAAATAATTAACATCAACATTATCATTATCGATACTATTGTTATTATATTTTTTTATTTTATATATCTATTT
This sequence comes from Penaeus vannamei, assembly GCF_003789085.1. Lineage (NCBI taxonomy): Eukaryota > Metazoa > Arthropoda > Malacostraca > Decapoda > Penaeidae > Penaeus > Penaeus vannamei. Next base: position 193,248 of record NW_020868931.1, read on the forward strand.
TATCTATTTATTATATCATTTTTATTTAATTTAGTATATCACTTTTATTTGATTATTATATAATTCATTATATTATAAGATATTACTCTTATGCATAAGAAAAAGAACATAAAAAATGACACAGTAAAGGGAAGATACAAAACTTTTTTTTCTTTTTTTCTGATCAGAGAAATTTGAGAATAATGATGTTTGATGAAGTGACGGACTGACCGAGAATAATGGGGTCGGGAGAGAGAGAGAGAGAGAGAGAGAGAGAGAGAGAGAGAGAGAGAGAGAGAGAGAGAGAGAGAGAGAGGAGAGAGGAGAGAGAGAAGGAGAGGAGGAGAGGGAAGAGAGGGAGAGAGGGAGAGAGAGAGAGAGAGAGAGAGAGAGGGAGGGAGAGGAGAGAGAGAAGAGAGGAAGAGAGGAGAGAGAATAGAGGGAGGAGGGAGAGGGAGGAGGGAGGAGGAGAGAGGGAGAGAGAGAGAGAAAGAGAGAGAGAGCGAGAGTGAGAGAGAGAGAGAGAGAGAGAGAGAGAGAGAGAGAGAAAGGAGAAAGAAGAGTGAGAGAAAGTGAGAGAGGGAGAGAGAGAGAAAAAAAAAAAGAGAGAGAGGGAGGGAGGGAGGGTGTAAGAGAAAGTGAGAGAGAGAGAGAAGAGAGGGAGAGGTAGGGGAGCAGGAAGAGAGAGAAGAGAGGGAAAGGGTGAGAGAAAGTGAGAGAGATGAGAGAGAGAGAGAGAGAGAGAGAGACGAGATGAGAGAGAGAGAGAGAGAGAGAAGAGAGAGAGAGAGAGAGAGAGAGAGAGAGGAGATGAGAGGGAGTGAGAGGAAGTGAGAGAGAGAGAGAAAAAAGAGAGAGAGAGAGAGAAAGAAAGGGAGAGGTTGGAGTGAGAGAAAGTGATAGAGGGAGAGAGGGGAACCCCCTTCCCTCATCCTCCC
>NW_020868932.1:0-7500 GCF_003789085.1 Penaeus vannamei
ACTACAGTAGACAGTAGATATACCCACAGCCAGTGGGTTAATTGAGTTCAAGTTACCCCTTTTCGAAATACTCTACTTGTGTAAAATATAAATTACATAATACTTACTGATATTACTTATATATATATATATATATATATATATATATAATATATATATTATATATATATATATATATATATATATATATTATATATTATATATATATATATATTTTTTTTTTTTTTTTTTTTTTCCCTCTTTCTTTTTTTCTTTTCTTTTCTTTTTTTTTCTTTTTTTTTCTTTTTTTTTTTTTCTTTTTTCTTTTTCTTTTTACCCACTGACACTGGGTGCCATGACTGATTTTAGCTAAATGATTTTGTTTACATATAGATGGCTCAACAAGCACAGTCATCAGGGAATTAGTTACCTGCTTCCTTGACTTTTGGAAAGATTCTGTTTTATGATTTTACTGCTATTAGTAGTGTTAATAATATTATGATAATCATGGTGTCACTGAAATTGATAACTATCAATATTTAGCATTAGAAAAATAATATTCCCCAAAAATTCAAGGAATGGTGAAATCAGGCGAGGTCTTATTTAGCTTACTAATTGACTCCTTTTGACTAAGCATTTACAGAGCCATTTATGAGTACAGAAATATTGACAAAATAAAACTACAGGGGATAATGCAGTTACCCAGTGCCAGTGAGTTAATACTCTTTGTAAAGTGGAAATGCATTATTTATTCTGTGATCTGAACTTGAGGTACGATGTCATTTAAAAGGTGCTACATGAATCGTGCTTGAAACATTGTTCCCGGAGGACTGGTTGTCACTGCCACGTCATCTCAGCTTGCGTCGGATTCTTATGGTTATGTGACAGGGGCCCTGTACTCCCTTGGCATGAGGCTGCGTTATGGTTCACTCAGGTTAGTAAATTGCGAAGGTAGGAATGAGCTGTTAGTGGTGGTGAATAGTGATAATGTCGTGAGTCTTTATTATTGATATTTAGTAGGTATAGCCCAATATATTACTGTTATTTTCTCTTATTGCCATTAGTGTTAATACTATTATTATTTTCCTAATTATTATCATTGTAACATTTATTGTTATCATTATTATCAGCATTATCATTATCATACCAGTATAACATCCTGTATTGCCTAACATGACTTCCCACAGGCTCCATGGCTAACAGGCGGGCGATGGGCACCCTAGAGGTATGTGGCATGTCCTGGAGAGTGTGGCACCCCTTGTTGAAGCAGGACGCTTGCAGGCTGTGGACAAGGCCTATTCCGCCCAGGATGCAGAAGTGGCATTTGCGCATGTCGCTAAGGGAGAACAGATTGGCAGGACTGTGGTGCGATTTAGGTAAGTGCGTGACATGGTACAGGAAATGCGGTGAATGATGATCTGTGTGTATTGGAATGTGCCTTTTTTTCAGTCTGTTTTTATTCTGTATTCTTTGTTTATCTATTATACATATTTTTTTTATCCTTGATTTTTTTTTTTTTTTCATTTGATTTATCCATTGATTTTTAGGAGTATTTCTTCATGCTCTGTTTACTCCATTCTTCCACAACTTATTTCCCTTCTTCTATTTCCTCCTCTTCCTCCTCATCCTCATCCTTTTTCTCCCCTACTCTTCTTTTCCCCTACTCTCCTTTCCTTCCTCCTTACCTCTCTCCTCCTCCTCTTTCCTCCTTCTTCCTTCCTCCTATCTTCCCTCCTCCTTCCTCCTCTCCTCTTCCTCCTCTTCCTCCTCCTTCCTCCTCCTCCTCCTCCTTTTCTTCCCCTACTCTTCTTTCCTCCTCTTCATCTCCTCATCCTTTTTCCCCTACTCTTCTTTTCCTCCCCCTACTCTTCCTTTTCCTCATTCTTCTTTCCTTCCTCCTCCTCCTTCTCCACCTCCTTCCTTCCTCTCCTCTTCCCTCTCCTACTCTCTCCTCTTCCTCTTCATCCTCTTCCTCTTCCTCCTTCTCCTCTTCCTATTATTATTACTATCACCACCATTCACCAGCATCATCACCAGCATCATTATTCTCCTTTATTTCTCTCCAAATTCCTCATAAAGTGGATTTGTGTTTTTTCCCTCAACTAATTTTTCCCTTCAACTCTAAATGATTTTTACAAGACCATTTAATTTCTCCCCAACTGATAAGTTATAGTTCATAGTGATGTTCTGTGAATTTGTAGATTTATATATAATTTATTTAATTTTTTTCTTGCTTTAATGTAAGAGTATTTTGATGTAGATAAGGTAAATCTTATAGATCGGATGTTGAGAGTATGTGAATCTTTGGAATATATTAAAGCACATTCAGGAAAGGGTAAAAAAAAAAAACATATATAGTTGAAAAGTATGATATAAGCCTAATAGAAATTAAAAAAGACCATGCTGTCTTAGCAGGTATAGCAAAGTAAACTAAACCCACATCTCGTAGAATTAAAAGGGGCACGGAGAATATATTACATATAAATAAAGATAAATAGATTGATGATAGAAAAATACACACATAACTAGTTGATTGAGCTTGTATTTCAAGATTTAGGTATATAGAAAAGATCATAGTGAAAGTGAGATTAGACAGAATGAGATGGAACTTTTGAAGAAAAAATAGTATTTAGAAAGTATGTATAAGAAAATGAAAGAAATATAGAGAGTTGGGAAAGAATGAGATGGAAGTTTGGGAGGAAAAAGTATTTAAAATGTCTATAAAAAGATGAAAGAAATGAATGACACAAAAAGAATACAGTGATAAAATGAAAGAAGGCAAAAGATTCAAAAGTTCAGATTGAAGAAATAACAAAACTGTAATTTTCTTGTATTTTTCTAGGTAAATTTTGCAAAAGATGTATTATACCTGTGTTTCTGTTTACATTTGTATTTACAGAGATTTGGCATTTCATTTCAGTAACAAACAGTTGAATTACCCTGACATAAAAAAAAGACATTTTTGTAGTAGAAAATGGTAGATGGTTTTAGTCAATTGCTTGCATTCAGAATCCACATGACAGATCTTTAGCAGCAGCATGTTTTTTTTCTCTTTTTTATATATTTATCTTAACCCTTCCTGGTGTTGCTTGTAATTTGCTGATGAGCTAACTGTTGACATAGATCTTTGTTTGTTACAGTAATATCCCCCTGTTAGGAATCTAGGAATGGCTTTCTAAGTATATTCTGTATGTGTTTTGTGCTTTTGTTGATGCTAATACTAGTCACTCGCAGATTGATTATATATAAACTAAAGCTGATTGATGTTCCATACATACATACATGCATAGATATATATACAGGTATACATACACGCTCATACATAGATACATATGTTCATACTTACAAGCTTACACACAGCCTATATATTTATATACCTAAATACAAACTTATATTCCTATGGATGTACATATGTATCCTTCCATCCAATTGACTATCTCCAACCAAATGTAGACAGATGAATTGATATATCTGTTGACACACACAAATGCAACCCCCACCCACACACACAGACACACAAGCAAACAAAGACGTATACATGTATACTTGTATACATTCACATATACACACACATATATCCACACATATGCACACGTACTTACAAATAAACACCACAGACATGCAAGGACATGCAATCACAATCACACTCAAATATACACTTATACTTGTACATATACACTGTATACATACATTCTAATGTTTTATTTTTTCTTTGCATCGGCAGGGCAAGACCACTAGCTTCTCGAATGGAAGGGTCAATGTAAAGTAATCTCATTTAGAAGGAAAACTTGAAAAATTCAGTGTCGGAGAAATTCAGTGACTCTTTGGGCAGAATTCAAGATTAACCAAGAAATTTTTGCACTCGTGTTGGGAGGGAATCTATTTTTGTATTTGGAGGTGTTCATGTACAAAAGGGTTTGAAGACATATGTGTCAAGTGAAAGGAAAACATCTGTTGGAATCTTTGTCTTATTTCATTTTTATTTTATTATTGTTTATTTTTGTGTTAATCCTTTGTGCTGGTATGATATGACATACATGCCATGTTCACTGTGAGTATAGTTAACTGATTGCAGATTACACATAAATGGCTATACATGTGCTTAGTCACTAAGGAGTCTATTACTAGGCTTACCTATCTCACTTATTTACCCTTTTCCTTAATATTTGAAAAGAATATATATATACATATATATATATATATACATATATATATATACATATATATATATACATATATATATATATACATATATATATATATATACATATATATATAATACATATATATATACATATATATATATATATATATATATATATATATATATATATATAATATATATATATATATATATATATATATATACATACATACATACATATATATATATATATATATATATATATATATATATATATATATATATATATATATATATATATATATATATATATATATATATATATATATATATATATATATATATATAATATATATATATATTATATATATATATATATATATATATATATATATATATATATATATACATATACATACATACATACATACATACATACATAGACAGACATATACATATATACTTATATATATACATATATATATTTTTTTTCTCTCTTTTTTTTTAATATTATTATATTGATAACATAATGATAATCATATATCAATAATGAAAATACCATTATTGATATTTTCATGCAGTCAAGGAATGGGGAATTCAGATGAGGTTAGGTAGGACCAACTCATTGACTCCTTAGTGAACGAGTGCTTGTGGAGCCATCTATGGGCAACAAAATTCACAGTGGAATTGTGCATATACCTGCATACAAAGGTTTAGTTTATATGCAAGATTTGCACAGCCTTAGGTGTTCTTTGGAGGGGAAAGCCCCCTCATTGCAGTATTTATAGACAGATACATATCTTTGTGAATTAATTATGTTTACTGCAGTGATATTGGTATTTAAGTCTTTAAAGATAAAGACCAGTATTTGTTGAAAACCTTTTTTAAGTAAATAAAGTGATTGTATGTGCCTGGTATATAGGAAGTAGCAATTGTTCTAGTCACTTCAATATTTTCAATTTTTGTTCTTTTTAAAAAGTTAATGATATTGTTGAGTGATGTTTGTAAATTATTGTGTCCATCAGTGGTTACAAAATTCGCCCGTCCCGATGCAGTGTAATTGGTTTGCTCAGTGTATGTACCAATTTGCTCACTAGATATCATAAATAGGAATTTTTAAGCCTTTTTCACATTGGTTCAGTCTGGGTTATTTATTCATGCAACTTGTAAATAGTTCAAGAAAATGGGGAAGCTCTTTCTTAAGTGCTTCTGGTTTCTAGGTTTTACCAATGACAAAACTAGTAAGGTCTTCCTGCCAAACTTTAAAAATGTATACTAGTTTTTTAGATGTACAGAATTTTTCTAGGAAGATTTGTGTAAAGAGTATTATGGCCTCACTCTTATTCATAATGTACAGAATTGATACTAAATAAACAGAGTTAACTCTTTTAAATTTGGACTTTTTTACTTACATGTTTCAATTAGTGATTGATTTTAAACAAATTCAGGTAAAAAGTGACTGACTTGAAGAGAAAAAGGAATAAATGATGCAAGAGACAGACAGACAGACCATCACTAATCTAGTTTTAAGTTTTATGTCATTGCGTTATTCATTATAGCCAACACAAATGCTAACTGCATATAAATAAACACCTATAACTTCAATATTAGATACGTAAAATGACTGTTTGTAATAACCATATATGGCTGACAAAATGACTATGATGAAAATTATTTTCTGATAAAGAAAATCTGTCAATGGATTGATGAAGGTTTATATTAAGAGGTAATAAAGAATGTTTATCTGCCTTTATAAATGACTGATCTTTCTTGAGATGATGGAAAAAAGGGGGAAGCTTAAATGTTTTAATTTTGGCAAGTTGCCTTTACATAATTAATTCTGTAGATGAGACTTAAGTTAGGTAAAGATCTATTATTTTTCAAAAGGTGTTTTATTGCTTAACTTTGTTCCATTTGCAGTCATTCAGAAAGCATCTAGACTAGTGACAAAACACTGCATGTAAAAAAACTCATCTGAAATCCTGGTTTTAATGGTTGCTTAGCAAAAAATCACAGAATTTGTTTGTACATTGCAACGTCTGGAAATGCACCAAATATATTTAGGCATAACAATGATAACAATTTTATATGTACAATCATTTTTTCTTCCAGAGCAGTTGAATACTATGCACTATGCGCACACATTCTGCATACAACCGTAAAAATTCAGATTCATCACCCGAACTTGACAGCATTCTCAGAGCGTTGATTTCTGTCACTCTTTCCCACCCGGGGATTTAGTTTGGTTGCTTTCTTGTATGTAAACGGAACCCATGAGGTCGAAACACGTCATGAGTGTCTCTTGCGCTGTGATGTAAGCTTGATTAGGGTGGACTGTGTATCTGTCCAGGAGGGTAAGGAGGTCAGTGACTTTAGATAAGCATTCTTGAGATGACTTGCCGCTGCGTATTTCTTTGGAAGCCTGAGCATACTCAGTCCACAGGTTTGTCAATTCAGTTTGGATCTTTTGAGCATCATAGAGACGGACTCCCGTCTGGGTCACAGCATCTTGGGTGCAAACCAGTTCACACAAACTGCAAGAAACCCCGACCAGTTTTTGGAAGCATGATGGGCATCGTAGGCTTGGCATGATGGCAATGTTTTCGAAGAGAGGCCAGTCCCCTTGGGCAGGCGCGCAGTTGCAGCAGAAGAAATAGTGTTGCTGCAGCTCAGCCCGACGCTTCGCCCTAGTGTGGCTCACGTACCTCTCGCCGTACTGTCGGTGATTTCGGCGCCGCGAGAGGATTTCACGCTGACGCTTGAATCAGGTACTGGTGCTTCCGAGGCAGATCAGCGCAATTGGGTACGGGCAGAGTGTTGAATGAGAGTCTAGTGTGCGGAGTAGACGGCCCAGCCTACCTCCCGCCCGCGCTCCTGCCCACGCACCGCCTCCCCCCGACCGGACCGCTCCCGGTCTCCACCTCTTCTTCATGCAGTGCACGTTGCATCTGCTTCAAGTACTAGGATTAGCGCATGAACTGACTTCCGCATGAGGGACGAACCGTCGTCCAAGGGAGGGATGACGATTTCCTACTTCCTTGCATATTCAATTCAGGATACACGAACTTTCTCACGCGACGCACGCGGTTCAGATGTGGCCATAAGCTAGCAACCTACCTGCAGTTGCGGGAGTCCTCGTAGCAGCGGCGGTAGATGCGTATGGCTCCATGCGCTAAAGTGGGTAGAGGGCGCGTGATAGCCGCCGATGATCTCTCAGACGTAGGGGGCTTCGTCCCGGTGCCGTGTCTGTATGGGTTATCTTCGTCATGTTCGTAGCGAAGTGTGTCGCGCATGTTTTGGAGCGGCAGCGGTGGGAAGGCCGAGCGGATTCCTGATTCTTAGGCGGTCCAGTCAGTGGTACAGTCCTAGGTTGCATC
>NW_020868932.1:12500-35953 GCF_003789085.1 Penaeus vannamei
GAGAGCTGAAGGGGAGGGGATGAGAGGGAAGAGGGGGATTGGACCGAGGGTCTAGGGAGATTGGCGAGGGCGCGGCGCGCGGAAACAGAAGAAAGGGACGGGAGGGGGGCAAGAGTGAGGAGCGGAGATGGGAAGCGAGTGAAGGAGGCAAGGTGAGAGGGGAATGGGAGCTAGAGAAGAGGAGGAAAGGAAAGAGAGACGAGGAGGGAGAGGAGAGAGGGGGAGAAGAACCAGCGGGAGACAGGGAGAGAAAGCAAAGAGGAGTGCGCAAGGTTCAAACAGACTTATAGACAGGGAAGGGAACTGTCATAAGACATGTACCTGAAGCAAGCGAGAAAAAAAGTATACCAGCGACAGCGCTAGATGTTTATATGACTGTTCAAACGGAAGACATACTTAACTGATGCGGCTAACCCTACTTGTCTTACGTATTGGGATAATGTTTTAGTCGGAGACGGTACATTCCATTTGTTACATAATATGACCATTAACACATGCACCTTATAACTACACTTACCATGCCTATACGCAATTTAACTGCTGCTACCCATGCTTATTCATTCTTTCCTGTGAACATTTGCACGACATTATTCCAACGTCGCACACACTGTCAGGCTAGTATGTCAATATCCATAAGCTTAAGAACTCTCCATTTACACAATTGAAATGTGACATCTAGTCTCACGCTGGGAAGCCTGTTGAGCAACATGCCTTTGAGGAGGATCAGCCACTGCATGTCCGCAACGCCGATAGAACCTGTAAATTAAGTTAAGCAAATAAAGGATCAAAGCACATTTCAGCAATGTTGATTGATTGCCCATTATAGTCAACAATTTACCGCATTTTTCATTCAACCTCGGTACCGGCCAACTGGTGGCAGCGGTGGGATTTGTACTTACTTCACTTCTCTGCCACAGCCGAGAAGAAAGGCACTAAAACGTTAATTAATTTGTTCAGATCCGAGATGCTCTATCAGAGCCGAGGTAACTGACGCTGCGGTCAAGAAGTGGCAGTCTGCCTGAACACTCAACAGGGTAATAATAGATCTACACATAAGGTGACTACCGTCCTGAGTGGACCCAACACTATACTCAAGCTATTGGACAATAGACACCTGTGGAATTAAGAATGTGACATTACTTCTAAGAAGGATGACAGGACCTCAAAGCTGGGTTTCTTCAAAACATAACCATCAGTTTCGCTCATAATCCCTTTGCAGGCTAAGATCGTTTCTGAAAAACTCGCTGAGCTAAGACCTATAGCGGTCCTTTGCCCCCAGATCGTGCAAATTTAACTATCATCATTAATTTACATAATACGTGAATATGTGATTATCTATAGAAACGTTTTAATATACAGGGACCAGTTTGAGATGAAAAACCTCTGGAAGTCACGTTTAGACGCACCAACTCAGCTGGAGTAGATAACTTATAAAATGAACAGAGACGGGTGGTTTAGTGCTATCACGGCAGCTGACTCGAGGCAGTGGCCGAGCTTATACTAATCCTACCTACATCGTTAACCTACGACCACTCGGGAACTTTTCTGTCTGACCTGACGCCCTGCGTTGTAGTAAGAGTCTTCTTACCTCTCAATTCATTTAATGTGTTTTCCTCCAGATCATCTTGCGATTCTGGGTCACGATTCCAGTTTTTCATTTAGAGGGATGAAATTCCGATTTGATTCGCCTCACTTGCGCCGTTCTGATGAATATTAATACCGAGTGATTCTGTGTGTGGATTCACATTTATTTTCATTTGCTGTTAACAGCACAACTAATTTCACCTGTTAATGCTTGTTGGAGTTTTCGAGAAGCTAGGCGTACTTTCAGACACCCCGTCTTCTCCCTCTTTTTCACGTCATTCTCTCTCTCTCTCTTCTGCATCTCTCTCTTCTCTCTCTCTCTCCTCTTACTCTCCTCTCGTCTGCTCTCATCTTCTCTCTCTCTCTGCTCTGTCCTACTTCTCTCTTCATTGTTTTCTTTCTTTTCTATTCCCTCTCTTCCCTTCATTCTTTTTTGGGACTACATAAGAAGCTATTTGTAACATCCAAAGACTCCGATGCAAAGTATTTACTTGTGTTTGCCAATGGCTTTAATCATCCTAAACTTTTGCGATTGTATTGTTTTTCTCATTCTCTTGTTCACAATTCTATTTCTTTTCTTACTCCTTTGGGGCAAGAGGGAGAGGGACTATNGTGTGTGTGTGTGTGTGTGGTGTGTGTGTGTGTTGTGTGTGTTGTGTTGTGTGTGTGTGATATATATATAAAGGTAGATGATGTAGAGGGTTGGGTAGTTAAGTATGGATGAGTGAGTGGGTTAGGGACGTAATATTATTACTCATAATATTATATAATAGGTATTTTTTATATGCGTGTGGTGTGTGTGTGTGCATACCCGTGTGTGTGGTATGTACACGGTACACGCACCGAATGATGCTTATGAAGTGAGAGATAGGGACTAAGAGGATGACCAGGGGTAATGAGGAGAAGTGAAGTTAAGAGGAAGGTGGAAAGACAAAAGACGAGAAGAAGGAGGCCAAGTAAGAGGTGGAGGAGAAGGACGAAAAGAAGAGTGAGGAAGAGAGGGCATAGGAAGGAAGGAAGAGGAGGAGGAAGAGCAGGGGGATAAAGCGGAAGCACGAGGGGAAAAGAAGAGATAGAGGGGAAAAAGAGAAAGGAAGGAGGGAAAGAAGAAAATTAGGAAAAAAACAAAGAATACGGGAAAACGAGAAAGAAAACATGAAAACAAGAAATATAGCAAAGAAAAAAAACGAAAACAAGAAACAAAGAAGAGACAAAAGAAAGAAAACAGGAAACAAACAGGGAAAAGAAAAAAAGAGAGGGCCTAAGAAAGAGCCGGCAGTGCTATTCGTCGGACAGTTTGGCTTCTAATCATTCCGTTCCAAACGACCGACCTGGTATTGCATAATTTGAGAACGTAACAGGGTGTAGGGGGGGAGGGGGTCGTAGGGAAGTTTGGAGGGGGGGCGGAGGTGGTACGTGGAGGGAAGGGAGGGAGGGAGAGGGGGGGAAAAAGGGGGGTCGTAAGAGAAAAGCATGTGTGGGTGGTGGGAAAGGGAGGGGGAAGAGGGGGAAGTGGGGATTGTTGGGAAGGAAGAGGGGAGGGGAGAGGTTTTTTGGTTTGGGAAGGAGGGTGAAGGGGGGAAAAGGAGGGATGGGGGTTGTTGAGAGAGTATGAGGGGGACTGGGGGGGTCGTGGGGTAGGGGGATGTGGGGGTGTTGGGAGAGGAGGAGAGGGGAAGAAGGGGAGTGGGTGAGTCTTTAGGGAAGGAGGGAGGAAGGGAGTGGTCGGTTGCGTTGGGGAGGAGAAGTGGTTTAGGGTGAAGAGGGGGGGATCGAGGGAAAGAGGAAGTTGGTGGTTGTAGGAGATAGTTGTAGGAAAGAGGACGGTAAGGAAGAAGAACAGTGGGCCGTAGGGAAAGGGGACCATAGGGGGCAGTATGGGACAGAGGGGAAGTGGGGCGCAAGGGGAAAGGGAGGGGAGGAAGAGGGGGAAGGGGGGGTGTGGAGAAAGGAGTCATACGGAAAGAGGGGAAATGGATAACAGGGGAGAAAGGGGGGGGGGGGGGTGTTTGCATAGGACATCCTCTCTGCCCCTCCCGCCCGTTCTCCCGACGCGAGAACTTGAAGACACAGAAATATTAGCTGTTGTCGGGACAAAAACATCAACGTTGGTCATAGCGGGAGTCCAGGAGCAGCGCTCAAGAGTACCAAAAAGGGGGCAGGGCTCAAAGTAGGGAGCTCTAAGGCAGTGGGGCGCGTACAGAGTAGGGGGTCTTAAAAACGGGGGCGGCTTTAAAAGTTAGAGAGGTACGCCCGCGGAGGGCGTCCAAGCTTAGAATCTAATAAAACGGCACTGCGATAGAGTAGAGGGTGCCAAAGACCGGCACTCAAATAGTCCCAAAAAGAGCGGGGCAAAACTTGGGTCAAATAAGAAGTCGAAAGAGACGGTGATCTTGGGGTTGGAAATAAAGAGTCCAAAGACGGCAACTTAGTAAAAAGTCCAAGACAAAACGCTCAAAACAGAGATCCAACAGACGGCCTGGTTAAGGGAGGAGTAGGCCGAGCATAGGTCGGCAGACGCGGAGGAACACTCTCCGACAATACGAACGTTCCCAAGTAGAGCTCGGCTCGCGAGGCACTCGAGTGCCGAGATGGAAGGACTGAGCGATTAGCAGATTTACGTACTTCGGGTTCTGTTATCTGAAGAGTAAATCTCGGCACTTATAAGGCTCAAGCGGTAGTGTCCGAGAGTATCGATATAGCCAATTAGCATATGAGTGGGTTATGATGCAATTAGTTTATCGGTTTGGGGAATCATATACGTATTTTGCAGATATAATCGGTTTTGGAATCTTTGTTAGAATCACCGGCTTCTTCTTTTCTATCTCTTATGCCATGACTCGTATTACAGACACAGAGCTGGGACGGAAGATCAACTGTGTAAAAGGTTATCAATGATTTAGATAAAAGTAGAGATCATGGGATAAAAAGTGAGAGAGAGGGAGGAAGAGAGTATGAGTAGAGGAGGGTGTAGACTAAGAGAATGAGAGAGAACAGGGATATGAAAGAGTAGTTAGAAGAGTACGGTGCAAGTGATCGCACTCAGAGTGAATTCGAGAATAGCTAGGAGATGAGATACAGAAAGAGGGAAGGAGTAGATAAATATGTCGATTAGAGAGGGAAATAGACTTGTAGTAGTATTAGCATCTACAGCCCGCTAGGCTAGATACCTAGCATATTCTTCAGACGAATAGAGAGTTAGAGAGAGACCAGGTATATAGAGACAGACCAGGAATCACATCAGATAAATAATGTCATGAAGAAACAGTTGCGATTTCCTACATCTCCGCACTGAAGCCGAAGAGCAGAATCATGCACGTTAAGGGGTAACTCGTTGTCCTCCCCACTTAAAATCGCGCACTAATGTTTTGACGTCTTTCAATTTCCGACCAATCTACGAGGGGAAGCGCTTTTCTACCCATCGGAATGTTCTGCCTGCCCTCGGTAAGAAGCTTCCTTGAAGATCCTCCTCTGAGTCGCCGAGGCCCTTTGGCTTCTACGGGAGAGTGACCAGGAAGGATAGGCTAGCGTCTCGCCCTTCTTTATGGTGAATTGTTATCGTAGCCTTTATTGTGTCTTTCATATATATGACATGCTTGTACTATAATCGACACCACCGCTTTCAACTACATGTTAGTTTGCTTCATTATTGTTGCATATTGTAATATTTTAATATCTTATTTATATATATTATCCCTCACTTATTCTCTCACTCTACCATATATATGCTCAGTATTACTCACACTTGGTATATATCCTACTCAATATTATTTGATTATATATCAAATTAGTATTCACTCTTTCGGATATGATCATTTCCGATACTCTTGACCACTCTCCGTACTATCTAGTTATATATATAGTTATCCAGCATATAATAGACTGGTAGTATATATATATGGATATTGATTTTTATTACTATAACCCTTGATACCTTCTCTGGATTATTTTCGTGGGTATTGATTTAGTAAAAAATATTAGATTATTACTCGAATATCAATATTTATAGATAAAATCGTAAATAGATTAGATATGAATCATGATATGATATAGTATGCTTAATTCACTATTAATACAGTATAATAGCTGCAATAATCAATATTTATATAGTAAACATATTTTATATTAATTCCTACCAATATTACTCATTATATATTTGATTAATTTCACGATTATTGTATATTGATTTTTACTATAATTGTATACTACATATTGAATATTGAATATTCGTGACTTATTATTTCCAATCTATTCTATTTTGTTTTTTATCATTGTCTTAATTATTTACATATATATTTATCACTTCCGCCTATCATATCTTTTCCATGTATTCAGATATCGGTATCAAATTACTCTAATACTTATATTACCCTTAGTATTATTACATATATAAGTAATGTTATAGTTATATTTCCCCTATTTATTATTATATTATATTATCTCTGTTCGTATCTGATATTTCCGTTATATTTTGATATAATATATTATTATATCGCTGTTAATCACTATATATATATATATATATATATACATAAATGTATAATATATATATATGAGTGAGACTTATTATCTACATTAATAGTTATTACGTTATATTGATATCTATACATATATAATAGTATATCAGAGGGTTGGCATAGATTACAGGATATTCAAGAATCTGAGGAATATCTTTGATAATAATTTTGGCATAATAATAAATATAGTAAAAAGATATAATAACACCTAATTTACATTATAATTATCCTGTTTTTATTATTATAACTCGTATCGACTAAATTTCGCTTCTACTATCTATATTACTGATTCTACCACTTTATTTTATCCCTATATATGTTCATATATATATTCTACACTTTATATTTTTCTCTTTTCAATATAATATAGCTTATTATTTTGAGCGCGCTTACATTCGGGACGATCTTTCCCGGAAACGTGCGTTGTCCTGCACTTTCATGCATAATAAATCTAGTATTGTGGCTCATTCGCTGGTGGGTCTCATTTAAACCTTCGCCACTATAATTATATCTATTTAGCTAAAAAATATACTTATAGCAGTTATGATATAAGTGATATAATTATAAGATGATATATATAATATTAAGTAATAACAAATATTATCTTACATATGTATATATATATACATATAGTATTCACCCTTATTTTATTATATCATATTATATACGTACCCTCATGGTTCACACGTGTATAATTTGTATAATGAAATGTATATATACATTTAGCAATTTGACTAATGATATATCCTGTTAAATACACCTATATATATATATATATATATTATATTATATATATATATATATATTATATCATACTATAATATATATAACTGATATAACTATACTATAGACATACAATAATATATTTATATATATATGTATAATATATGTATTCTATATAATATTAATATCCTGTGATGGTCATAGTATTATATATATATAACTATTTATATATATATATACAGTGCAAATTAGTATGCAGTTACGTGATATGGATCATGATAACATTTAGGAGGACGATTATATATTTGTAGTTTATGTTATTGTTGATTTTATGCATATATATAATTGGGTTCATTACGGTGTGCATATATTACTATATACTAAGGTTTATCTATAATACTAGTATATTTATATATAGTATAATATATTTATTATTATTAGATTTGTTGTTGTGTGTGTGTGTGTTGTGTTGTGTGTGTAGAGGCTGTCGTCCGCTGGCTGTGTGTGTGTGTATGTACTAATACTGCGCGCTATAAACGAAAAAAAATCCTCGCAGACAAAATTAAAGTCTCGCACAGGAAAAGCAGTATGAAAAAGCTCCGCCATCCGAAAGCCCATTTCATCACGAAGGGAGAACAGAATCCGCGAATGGAAGACTGAGCAATGGCATTCATCCGGCCTAATGAATGCTGTGTTATTGGGCGCCCGGCAGAGGATTTCATTATCTGTCCGTCAGCGCTGGAACGGACGGTCGCCGCTTCTGCGCATTGGGATTTTCTGAATGACTGCAACGGGTCGTTTCGCGCCTCGCACTCTCGCTGCGTGGCCGGCGAAGGAGGGGGAGATGTTGTGGGTGGGTAGATATGAGTGAAGCCACGAAGAGCGGGGGTAGAGGGATATAATGTGGAGGAGGAGATGGAGAGGTTAGGAGTGAGAGGAGGAACTGTTGAGATAGATACGGTGTCAAGAACAGACAGAGTAGAGATGCATGTAGGAGAGCGGTAGAAGCTTCTTGGCGACTATTCGAAAACGAAACAAGATAAGGTTGCGACGAAATGTAGCAGAGATGTATCATGTATAAGATAGGAGAGCAAGTGCTGGGATAGAGGAAATAAAACGGAGGGAAGTAGAGAAGAGGCACGGCGAGATAGGGGGTACTGGAAAGGTGATAGGAGGGGAGAAGAGTAGAAGGCAGGTGAGTGTACGCGAAAGAGAAGATTCAGATGATGTCTTCGCACGCCATTGGGAAAACGATAAAAGCATGGATGAGAGAGCATTACGAGAGAAGAGAGTCTAGAGATGAATAGGTGGGAATAACAAGGGGATTACCTCATATGGTACCGCGGATATGAGAGCTATTCACCGAGGCGAGTAAGGTGCGCATTGGTCCAATACGATATAATGTGTATGGGAGAGAGATGGGGCGATGAGGGCAAGTTGAGGAGCGAAGAAGACTCAAGAGATCGCTTTTTGCCACATGCCATCCAAAACCGAAACGCAAAGGAATAGGATAAAACAGAGAGAAAGGAGAACGGGGGGTAGAAAAGATAAATAATGGTGAACGGGGTAGAGAGTGAGGTAAGTGCGACGAGTAGTAAAGCAGATGTCTAGCAGGCCGTCGAACGAAAGCGCACAGGAGAGAAAGAAGAGGAAAAAGTAGAGATAGAGGGATACATGCAATGGGAAGGGAGAGTCGTAAGAGAGGGAGAGGGCAAGGTGGGGTAAACACCCCTGATAATCATGCGAGGGAGAGAGTGGGGGAGAAGGGCGAAGCAGAGAGAGATAGTCTTGGCAACAATCGACAATTTCAAAGGAGATGATGCAAATATTTGAGTAGAGCAGAGAGCAGTAGGAGGAAAGAAGCGGGGGTTTGAAGTATAACTTGACGGAGGGAGGGAGATGATGAAAGAGGAAGTCTCAAATCGAGAATGAAACGAGTTGTCACTGCAACCATCGAGCGAAGGGAAGGAGAAAGAAAGAGAGAGAGAAGAAGGGATAAGATGTGGAAAGAGGGAGTGAGAGAAGAAAAAAAAAAGAGTTACCTTCAACGTGTCATAAGCGAAAGAAACTGGGTGAGAGACAGAGAGAATATGGGGAGAAGCGATATATAAATGCAAAGAGCGGAAGAAAGAAATGGTTGCCTTTCGCCGTGGAAGATAGAGAAAGAGGAGAGGAGATAAAAAAAAAAAAAAAAAAAAAAAAAAAACAGAGGAAGGAAGGATGGAGGAGGCAAGCGAGAAGAGACTTAGAGGGAGAGAAAGAGAAGGAGGAGAAGGTAGATAGAGGAGAAAGGGATTAGGAAGAAGAGAGGAAGAAATGGAGAGATAGAGAGAGAGATAAATAGAGAGAAATAGAGAGAGGCAGACAGTGTTTGTGTTACAAAGAGAAGATGGAGAGAAGAAAAAGTCTAAGAGAGGCATATACGGATATATAAAAGGAATAACATAGGAAAGGGGGAAGAGACAGAGCGATAAAGAGAGGGAACGAAGAGGAAAGCGAGAGAGGGAAAACAAAAGTTGAGAAAAAAATCTTGCAGAACACCAAGCCAGTTCAAGTCCAAGACCCTTAGTGCTAATAAATCACACCCAAACTCACGAGCATCATAAGAGTTATGTTTGTGTGCGTTCACATGCATCATAAAACAAAGGCGGGTGAGAGGTTGCGTTGCGATTCCTGATAATCCTGAAGGAGTAAGTGGGATTTTAATAGCTCTGCTGCAATCGAATCGACCCCACCCTTATTTGTACGCTGATGGACATTCAATTGCATTATGGTAGAGTCCGGTCTCTCTCTCTCTCTCTCTCTCTCTCTCTCTCTCTCTCTCTCTCTCTCTCTCTCTCTCTCTCTCTCTCTTCTCTCTCTCTCTCTCTCTCCTCTCTCTCTCCTCTCTCTCTCTCTCTCTCTCTCTCTCTCTCTCTTCTCTCTTCTCTCTCTCGCTCTCTCTCTCTCTCTCTCTCTCTCTCTCCATCTATCTATCTATCTATCTATCGGTCTCTTCTCTCTCTCTCCTCTCTCTCTCTCTCTCTATCTCTATCTCTCTATCTCTCTATCTATCTCTCTTCTCTCTCTCTCTCTCTCTCTCTCTCTCTCTCTCACACACACACACACACACTCACACACACACACACACACACCACACATCACAATCTCGCCTTTCTCTCTTACTCTCTCTCTCTCTCGCTTTCTCTCTCTCTCTCTCTCTCTCTCTCTCTCTCTCTCTCTCTTCTCTCTCTTCTCTCTCTCTCTCTCTCTCTCTCTCTCTCTCTCTCCTCTCTCTCTCTCTCTCACCTCTCCCTCTCCTCTCCCTCTCCCTCTCCCTCTCCCTCTCCCTCTCCCTTCCCTCTCCCCTCTCCCTCTCCCTCTCCTCTCTCCTCTTTCTCTCTCACTCTCTCTCATTCTCTCACTCTTTCCTTCTCCCTCTCTCTCTCTCCTCTCTCTCTCTCTCTCTCTCTCTCTCTCTCTTCTCTCTCTCTCTCTCTCTCTCTCTCTCTCTCTCTCTCTCTCCTCTCTCTCTCATTTCATTGCATTAACCCTGACTTCATGTGTGGGAAGCTTAGAAACAGCTTATATGATACCACAGTATTATATTACATTCTCACCGAGGATATAACACCTAATACACAAAATGAGATGGAAGTACGAGAGGTTTCTTCGTATCCCATGCTTTCTGCTCTGAAAGACATACACCACGATGTCCTGAAATACAGTGCATCTAATCGTTTATATTATTCACAGAACAGTTTACTTGTTATTTGTTTATTGTTCATTCTACCGACCTGTCAGTATAGGCCTGCACCCTAATTACTTCTCACAGAGGTCACATTATACTAATCATAATTGTTGTTATTATCATTGCTATTGCTATCATTATTATCATCATTATTATTATGTTATTTTATTTATCATTATATTATTATTATCATTATCATATTATTAATTATTTCATTATCATTATTATTATACTATCATATTCATTATCATTATTATTTCTATTATCATTATCATTATTATTATTATTATTATTACTACTACCATCACCATCATCATTATCACTATCATTATTACTAGTGTTATTATTATCATTATTAGTTTTCGATTATCANCTGTCTGTCTTGTTTCTCTCTTTCTGTCTGTCTGTCCTCTTCTCTTCTGTCTTTGTCTGTCTGTCTGTCTCTCCCTCTCTGCTGTCTGTCTCTCTCTCTCTCTCTTTCTGTCTTTGTCTGTTTGTCTCTCTGTATGTCTATCGGTCTATTTCTGTCTGTCTTCTCTGTCTGTCTGTCTGGCTGTTTGTCTGTCTCTCTCTCTCTGTCTGTCTGTCTGTCTCTCTTGCCTGTCTGTCTCTATCTGTCCTTCTGTTTGTCTATCTGTCCCTATCTCTCCTTCTCTGTGTCCTTTTTTTTTCTCTTTCCCTCCCTCTTCTTCTCACACAACAAAACAAAAAAACCTCCTTCCTCCCCTCCCCCCCCCCCACCCCACCCCGCGCACCGCCCTCCTCAAAAGAAAGCCACGCCCCTCCGCTGAGCCACACCCCTCCTCATACACGGGGTGGGGTGGGGGTGGGGGGCGAAGGGGGGGGTCGTATAATGATTAAGGATTTCTCTCTCTCTCTCTCTCTATTGTCTGGTGAGGAATGACTGGCTTCTTCTAATGACGGCCAGGCTGCTTTGGCGAGTGGGTTTGCGAGAAGTGTTGTTTTGTGTGTGTTTTGAGAAGGCTTGTTTGTGAGAAAAATTGTTTGTGTGTATTTTGAGAAGTCTTGCTTGTGCGTGTGTTTTGAGAAGAATTGTTTGTGCGTGTGTTTGTGAGAAGTGTTGTTTGTGTGTGTTTTGAGAAGGCTTGATTGTGAGAAGAACTGTTTGTGAGAAGAATTGTTTGTGCGTATGTTTTGAGATGGCTTGCTTATGCGTGTGTTTTAAGAAGCCTTGTTTGTGAGAAGACTTGTTTGTGTGTGTGTTTTGAGAAAAAATATTTGCGAGAGGAATTGTTTGTGAGAAGAATTGTTTGTGTGTGTTTTGAAAAGGCTTGTTTGTGAGAAGAATTCTTTGTGAGAAGAATTGTTTGTGTGTGTTTTGAGAAGGCTTGTTTGTGAGAAAAAATGTTTGTGAGAAGCCTTGTGTGTGTGTGATTGTGAGAAGAATTGTTTGTGCGTGTGTTTTGAGGAGCCTTGTTTGTAAGAAAATTGTTTGTGAGAAGAACTGTTTGTGTGTGTTTTTTAAAAGCTTGTTTGTGAGAAGAATTGTTTTGTGTTGTTTGTGTGTGTTTTTGGGAAGGCTTGTTTGTGAGAAAAAATGTTTGTGAGAAGCTTGTTGTGTGTGTGTGGTGTGTGTGATTGTGAGAAGAATTGGTTTGTGCGTGTGTTTTTGAGGAGCCTTGTTTGTAAGAAAATTGTTTTGTGAGAAGAATTGTTTGTGTGTGTTTTTAAAAGGCTTGTTTGTGAGAAGAATTGTCTGAAAGAAAAATTGTTTGTGAGAAAAATTGTGAGAAAATTGTTTGTGAGAAGAATTGTTTGTGCGTGTATTTTGAGAAGCCTTGTTTATGAGGAGAACTGATTGTGTGCTAGTGTGTTTTCTTATATAAATTTACTGTAGATCTGTCCTATATCTTTCCTTTTCTTTCAATTATCTACTTTTTACCTCTGCGATTCTCTTATCTTTTCTCAATCGTATTTATACCTCCGCCAAGATTCTATTTTCATTTTTGGTATTTTTGGTATTTTTGGTAGCGTTGGGTAATGTGTTTGTTTGTTTGTTCGTTGGTAACCAGGATGACTCAAAAAGTTATGAATAGACTTTAATGAAATTTTAGGGATCATGTTCCGGATCCAGGAATTGAAAAAAAAATAAATAAGTAAAAATGAAAAATAGAAAAATAAAATGCTTCAGGTAACAGTATATAAAGGGATAGCTATTATCATTGTCAGTTAACCGTATATAAAGAGGTAGCTATTATTATTATCAGTTAACCGTATATAAAGAGGTAGCTATTATTATTATTATCAGTTAACCGTAAATAAAGAGGTAGCTATTATTATTATTATCAGTTAACCGTAAATAAAGAGGTAGCTATTATTATTATTATCAGTTAACCGTATATAAAGAAGTAGCTATTATCATTAGTTAACCGTATATAAAGAGGTAGCTATTATTATCATCATTGCCATTATTACCTCCGCCAAATTGGTCATGTTCACGGAGGTCATCAGTGTACTTGATTAAGAGGCGATTTCAGTGCAATTTTTGTGTGAATATTTTTTATTGCATCTTTGACCTTTCTCTCTCTCTCTCTCTCTCTCTCTCTTCTCTCTCTCTCTCTCTCTCTCTCTCTCTCTCTCTCTCTCTCTCTCTCTCTCTCTCTCTCTCTCTCTAAGATGCAATAAAAAAATTCTTTGTGTGAATATTTTTATTGCATCTTTGACCCTGTTGTCTTGGCCGAGGTATGCGCTCTAGATTAAATTAATGTTATTATTATGGTTATCATAATTTGTTATCATTATCATTACTATTGTGATCATCGTCATCATCATCATCATTTTTCTTACAAATATTATCATTATTATTATTTGTGTTATCATCATTATGATTATTAGAGTTACTGATATTTTTGTTATAATCCACTTTTTTCCTTTTGGTCTCCGCTCTCTCTCTCTCTCTCTCTCTCTCTCTTCTCTCTTCTCTCTTCTCTCTCTCTCTCTCTCTCTCTCTCTCTCTCATCTTCTCTCTCTCGTCTTCTCTCTCTCTCTAAGATGCAATAAAAAATTTCTTTGTGTGAATATTTTATTGCATCTTTGACCCTGTTTGTCTTGGCCGAGGTATAACGCTCTAGATTAAATTAATGTTATTATTATGGTTATCATAATTTGTTTATCATTATCATTACTATTGTGATCATCGTCATCATCATCATTATTCTTACAAATACTATCATCATTATTATTTGTGTTATCATGATGATGATTATTAGCGTTATTGATATTTTTTTATCATTATTTATTATTTTTTTATTTGTTAAGGCCAAGTTGTCCACTCGTTTCCTTCTGATCTCCGCTCTCTCTCTCTCTCTCTCTGTCTCTCTTGTCTCTCTGTCTCTCTCTTCTCCCTCCTCCTTCTCCCACAGTCCTCCCCCCTCTCCCCCCTCCTCTCTCTCTCCTCTCTCTCCTCCTCCTCCTCCACATCCTCCCCCCTCTCTCCCTCTCTCTCTCTCTCTCTCTCCTCCTCCTCCTCTCCCGCACCTCTCCCTCTCCCTCTCTCTCTCTTCCTCCCCCTCCCCTCCCCCAAACGCCCCAAAGCTCCCTGCATCTTATTTTCCTTCTAATTTTCCCTTTACTTCCTCCTTCGCGAGTCCCTCCCCAGATCGGCGAAGAGTCCCAGTCCAATTTTGCCTCATTGCTCGGCCTTTTCCCTGCTGACTCTCTCTTCTCTCTCTTTGGTTCCCTCTCCTCTTTTCTCCCTCTCTCTTATGTCATTATTTTTCTTTCTGCGATAATTTCTTGTCTCTTTTTTTTGTTCTTCTTTATTTTTTTCTTGTTTTTGTTGTTTGATTTTTCTTTCGTTTTTTGTTTTTTAATTATCGATGTTGATTTGGTTTTCCTTTCTTTTCTTTCATATATGTATGTATATATTTGTTTGCTTGTATGTGTGTGCATGTGTTGTGTGTGTGTATTGCATATATGTGTGCGTGTTGTGTGTGGTGTTATGTATGCATATACGTTTGCGCCTATTGTGTGTGTGTCCACAATCTATTCCCCTTCCTGTTTTCCCTTTCCTGATGTTTTCTGCTGTCGCTTTTTATTCCCTCTTTGCCCCCTTCCCCCCCCCCCCCCAGTCTGCTTTCGCTTTGACCTTTTCCTTTTTACCTTCTGTTACGTCCTTTCTCCGCTCTTTCCCTCTCCCAAAGCAGTCCCCTTTTCAGTTTGCTAAGTTAACTCTCTCTCTCCCCTTTGCTGTGTTTTTTTTCGTTAACCGATTTTTTTTATTGTTTGTGCTTTTCTATACGTTTTAGTTTTTTGTATGTTCATTTCTTTATGATTTTTGTTTTATTCCGTTTCATCTCGTGCTCTCTCTCGTTCTCTTTCTCTCCTGTCTTTGTCTTTCTCTCTCTGTCTCTATATATACATATGTATATATTTCTGTCCCTGTCTCTCTCTCTCTCTCTCTCTCTCTCTCTCTCTCTCTCTCTCTCTCTCTCCTCTCTCTCTCTCTCTCTCTCTCTCTCTCTCTCTCTCTCTCTCTCTCTGCCCCCTCTCTTCTCCCTCCCTCTCTCCCTCCCTCCTCCTCTCTCTTTCTGTTCTCTCTCTCTCTTCTCTCTCTCTCTTCTTCTCTCTCTCTCTCTTCTCTCTCTCTCTCTCTCTCTCTCTCTCTCTCTCTCTCTCTTCTCTCTCTCTCTCTCTCTTCTCTCTCTCTCTCTCTCTTCCCTCCCACTCTCTCTCTCTCCTACTCTACCAATCTCCTCCTCTTTTTTCCTCTCTAAACCTCCTTCCCCCCTTGCCGTCACTCCCCCCCTCACTCCCATCTTCCTTCCCCTCCCCTTCCTTTCGCATTTTTTTCGTTCTTCCTCTCATTCGTTCCCGCCAACCTATGTTTATCTTACCGTGTCTGTTACGAACTATTATATTCATAAAAAGAATATGGAGAAAACAGGAAAAACAATCAAAGAGGAAAACAAGGAAACACGTGAACACGAAAACAAGAAAACGAGTAAACAAGGAAACAAGAAAACGAGTAAACATGAAAAAGGAAAACAGTAAAAGGAAACAAGAAAACTAGTAAAAAAGGAAACAAGAAACTAAGAAAACAATAGAAAGGAAAAAAACAATCAAAGAGCAAAAAACAAGGAAACCCGTAAACACGAAAACGAGTAAAACAACGAAACAAGAAAATAAGAAATAAAAGAGGAGAACAAGTGAACATGAAAACAAGTAGAGCGCAATGATCTCTGAGTCCAATTTTCCATATTCATTCCAGCATAAATGAAAATAGATAAATCAAGGAATAAATAGATAAAATGGCAAATAGAAATACAAATGATTATCATACAGCCTTTTCGAAGTATCAGCTTAGCAATGAAACATCAAAATCACACCTGTTCGTTGGAAAATAAATTTTATATTCACTTTTATATATTTTGATACACGTGTAAACAACGAACTTTACATGTATGACCTTTTGAGGTGGAGTATAATCTAGGTGTGAATCGCATAGGAATTATAAACATGATGGAAATTAATTTACGTAAATGCTTGCGTGGGTTGCGTGCGCTGGTAATGTGTGTGTGTCACGTGAATATGTAGGAAATATGCATGTTGGTTTATGGAGAAACTGTAGTCCGGATGTAGCTCTATGTTGGGAAGTGTGTGTGTCTATGTTGGGATGCACACACGAACATCAAAGCAAGCAAAGACACACGGATGTACTCACATAAACATACGTACATAAATACATAGGAACATATCCACATGTACGCACTCACACACACATATACACTCATGCACATAATAACAAAGAAACACCACACAACACACACACCACACACACACACACACACACCACGCACACACACACACACACACACACACACACACACACACACACACACACACACACACACACACACACACACACACACACAACACACACACACACACACACACACACAAGCACACACAACACGCACACACACACACACACACACACACGCACACACACACACACACACACACACACACACACACACACACACACACACACACACACACAACACACACACACACACGTACACACACACACAAACACACACACACACACACACACACGGAGTTTTGCATATAAATAAACAAATAAGCACATACATATTCACACGAGAGGCATGTTAGGTATTCGCCAGCAATTTCATTTCGTTCTCTCGTCCTCTCCTTTCTCTCTCTGCCCTTTACCACCATCCTCCTCCCTTCTCCTATTCTATCTACCACTACAATTATCCTTCTTCCCTCCTCTTCCTTCCTCCTTCTTATTCTTCTTTCTTTTTTTTCTTCTTTCTTCTTCGCCTTCCTCCTCTTCTCCTATTCCCCAACCACAATCTACCCTCTTCTTTCTTTTCCTCCTCATTCTCCTTGTTCTCTTCTATATCCACCATCAATAATTTTTCACTTCCCTGTTTCCTCTCCCTTTCTCCCCCTCTCTCCCCTCCCCTCGTTCCATCGCGACAGATCTACCAGTCTCTTCCTGTTCTTCTTCTTCTTCTTCCCTCCTCCTCCTCAGCCATAACCCATCCTCCTCCTCCTCCTCCTTCCCCCTTCCTTTCCTCCTCCTCCCCCTTCCTCTCTTCCTCTTCCTCCTCCCTCCTCCTTCCTCCTCCCTCCTCCCTTCTTCCTCCCTCCATATCTTCCTCCCTCCTCCTTTCTCTCTCTTCTTCCTCCCCTTCCCATCTTTCTCCCTCCTCCTCCTTCCCTTTCCTCCTCCCTCCCCTTTCCTTTCTTCCTCCTCCTCCTCTCCATCTTCCTCCCTCCATATCTCTCCCTTCTTCCTCCTCCTCCCTTCTTCCTCCCCTCCTTCCATATCTACCTCCCTCCTCCCTCTCCCATCTTCCTCCCTCCTCCCCTCCTCCTCCTTCTCCCTGGATGTCGCCCTCCTTCTGCCTCCTCCTCTGGTCCGTGAGATGCGCGCGCGAAGGAAGCAGCGGGCCCGTTGATTGCGAAGGAGGCCTGTTGGAGTTGTAGGGGTGAAGGGGGGGGAGTAATTGGAGTAGGGGAGTGGGGGAGTAGGGGTAAGGGGGGGAGGGGAGTGGAAGGTTGTGGGGAGTAGGGGAGTGGGGAATGGGGGGAGTTGGGGAGTAGGGGAGTACGGGTTGGGGAGAGGGAGTAGGAGGAGGGGAGTAGGGGAGTGGGGAAGTAGCGAGTGGGGATGGGGGAGTAGGGGAAGTAATTGGAGTAGGGGAGTGGGGGAATAGGGAGTGGGGAGTGGGGGAGTAATTGGAGTAGGGGATGGGGAGTAGGGAAGTGGGGGGAGTTAATTTGGAGTAGGGGAGTAGGGGAGTGGGGGAGTAGGGAGTGGGGGGTAGGGAGTAGGGGGGTGAGGGGGGAAGTATGGGAGTGGGGGAGTAGGGGAGTGGGGGAGTAGGGAGTGGGGGAAGTAATAGTAGGGGGAGTTGGGGGTGTGGGGGAGTAGGGGAGTGGGGAGTGGGGAGTAGGGGTAAGGGGGGGAATAATTGGAGTAGGGGAGTAGGGTTGGGGAGAGGGAGTAGGGGAGTGGGGGGGGGGAGTGGGGGAGGGGGGGGGTGGGGGAGTAATTGGAGTAGGGGAGTTAGGGGTAGTGGGGGAGTAGGGGAGTTGGGGGAGTAGGGGAGTGGGGGAGTAGGGGGAGTGGTAGGGGAGTGGGGGATACAGGTTGGGGAGGGTGGAGTAGGGAGGGGAGGGGAGTACGTGTTGGGGAGCGGGAGTAGGAAGGAGGGGGAGAGGAGTAGAGTAGGGGATACAGGTTGGTGAGGTGGAGTAGGAGTAGAATAGGGGAGAAAGTGTAGGGGAGAGGGAATAGGAAGTAGCAGTAGAAGTAAGAGCATAAATAGTGAGAGCAGGAGTAGTAAGAGTAGGAACAAGAGTGCCAGTAGCAGTAAAAGTAGTAGAAGAAGCAGGAGTAGGAGTGAGGATAAGAACAACAGCAGGAGTAAGAACAGAAGAAGATTGGAGATAGGAAAAGAAATTGGAGTAACGAGTGACTGCGCGGAGACAGATATACTTAAAAAAAGCGAATTACAAAAAAAAAAAAAAAAAAAAAAAAAAAAAAAAACGGACCGTAAGTGAGTAAAACAGAAGCTGAGTCAACGAGTAAAACAGAGTCAATGAATGAAAGATGAGTCGAGTCAATGAGTAAAACAAACTGAGTCAATGAGTAAAACAGAAGCTGAGTCAATGAGTAAAACAAAAGCTGAGTCAATGAGTAAAACAAAACTGAGTCAATGAGTAAAAACAAAACTGTTCAATGATAAAACAAACTGAGTCAGTGAGTAAAAACAGAAGCCTGAGTCAATGAGTCAATGAGTCATGAAAAACAGAAGCTGTGTCAATGAGTAAAAAAACTGAGAGTAAGTCAATGAGTAAAACAGAAGCTGTCAATGAGTAAAAACAAACTGAGTCAATGATAAAGTCAATGAGTAAAAATCATGAGTAAAACAAAAGCTGAGTCAATGATAAAACAAAGCTGAGAGCAGAGTGAGTAAGTCAATGAGTAAAACAGAAGCTGAGTCAATGAGTAAAACAAACTGAGTCAATGAGTAATGAGTCAATGAGATAACAAAAAGCTGAATCAATGAGTAAAACAAAACTGAGTCAATGAAGTAAGTCATGAGTAAGAACACTGGAGTCAAATGAGTAATAAAGGAACAAACTGAGTCAATGAGTAATCAATAGTAAAAACAGAAGCTGAGTCACATGAGTTAAAAAAACTGAGTCAATGAGTAAGTCATGAGTAAAACAAAGAAGCTGTTGTCAATGAGTAAAACAAACTGAGTCAATGAGTAGAGAAGTCAATGAGTAAAAACGAAGCTGAGTCAAGAGGAGTCAATGAGGTAGTCAATGAGTACAGAAAGTCAATGAGTAAAAACAACTGAGTCAATGAGTAAGTCAATGAGTAAAACAGAGCTGAGTCAATGAGTAAAACAAACTGAGTCCAATGAGTAAGTCAATGAGTAAAAACAGAAGCTGTGTCAATGAGTAAAACAAACTGAGTCAATGAGTAAGTCAATGAGTAAAACAGAAGCTGAGTCAATGAGTAAAACAGAAGCTGAGTCAATGAGTAAAGTCAATGAGTAAAACAGAAAGCTGAGTCAATGAGTAAAAACAAACTGAAAGTCAATGAGTAAGTCAATGAGTAAAACTGAGTCAAGCAGAGTCAATGAGTAAAACAAACTGAGTCATGAGTTGAAGTATGAGTCAGAGCTGAGTCAATGAAGTAAAAAACTGAGTCAATGAGTAAAAACAGAAGCTGAGTCAAGAGTAAAACAACTGAGTTGAGTATCCAATGAGTAACAAGAAGCTGAGAATGAGTAAACGCCAAAGAAGTCATGAGTACAAAGTAAAAACAGACTGTGTCAATGAGTAAAAACCTGAGTCAATGAGTAAGTCAATGAGTAAAACAGAAGCTGAGTCCAATGAAAAACAAACTGAGTCAATGAAAGTCAATGAAAAAAACAGAAGCTGAGTCAATGCAGAGTCAATCAAACTGAGCACCAATAGAGAGTTCACGAAGCTGAGTCAATGAGTAAACAGAAGCTTGAGTCAATGAGTATCTGAGTAACACCGAGTCTGAGGCCCTGAGAGCAGATTCATCAGAGAGTGCCGTCCAGAAGCTGAGTGAGTTGAGTCAATGAGAAAGATGAGTCGAGTCAGAGAATAAAACCAAGAAGCCTGATCACTGAGTCTCCCCTCTCGCTATTACTGAGAGACCCACGACACGCGAATCCAGGAAGTCCCGCCGATTCGCGAAATCCGTCCCGAATCGGCGAGCGAATGGGGAATCCCGGGCGACGGAGGGTGGGGATGGGTGGGGGGTGGGGGTGGTATTGGGGGTGGGGTGGGGTGGGGGGTGGGGGTGGGGGTGGTGGGGGGTGGGGGACTGGCCTTTGAAAGTCTTTTTTTTTTTTTTCCGGGCCTTCGCGCGAACAGACACGCGCTCGGGAGGGAATATACAAAATGTTGGGGGGCTTTTTTGGGGGCTTTTTTTTTGGTGTTTTCGACGTGTGTGTGTGTGTGTTTTTTTTTTTATCATTATTTTTTTGTGTCTTTTCTCTTCGCTGGGGCTTTTTTGTTGTCTTTTCTTCGCTGGGCTTTTTTGTGTCTTTTCTCTTCGCTTGTGTGGTGTTTTATTTTTTTATTTTTTCTTATTTTTTTTTGTGTCTTTTTCTTCGTCTGGGCTTTTTTTGTGTGTCTTTCGCTTGTGTGTGTGTGTGTGTTTTTTTTGTCTTTTCTCTTCGCTTCTGTGTGTGTGTGTGTTTTTTTTTTTCTATCTGTTTCTGTCTGTTTGTTTGTTTGTTCTTTCTCTCTTTTTTTCTTCTATACTTGTCTTCCTACTCCTTCTCTCTCTCTCTCTCTTTATCTTCCCTTTCTGTCTCTGTCTGTATGTCTCTCTTTGTCTCTCTCCCTCCTCCCCCCCTCTTCCCTCCTTACTTTCTCTTTCTCTCTCTCCTCTTTTCTCTCTCTCTCTCTCTCTCTCTCTCTCTGTCTCCTCTTTTTTGCCTGAATCAGCCACCGCGAAAAGGATGTTATTGCTTTTATAGGGCTGCAGGCGGGTCGTTTTAGGCAGAAATGTGTTAATTCTTTTGTGTATTTTCTTGTGTCAAATAAATTTACTCTCTCTCTCCTCTTTCTCTCTCTCTCTCTCTCTCTTTCTCTCTCTCTCTCTGTCTGTCTCTGTCTCTGTCTCTGTCTCTGGTCTGTCCTGTCTCTCTCTCTCTCTTCTCTTTCTCTCTCTCTCTCTCTTCTCTCTCTCTTTCCCTCCCCCTCTCTCTCCCCTCTCTCCCTTTCTCCTCTCTCTCTTTTCTCTCTTCTCTCCCTTTCTCCTCTCTCCCTTTAACGCACAACACACACAAAATCGGTTCTAAGCCCCGGCATCCCTCTCCCCCTCCCCGCCAGCACTCACTCTCGCGAGAAATATAAAACCGCCGCGAGAAAGGTCGCCATATTGTTATGCTTAACCTGATATCCTTCTTGATTCTCCCTTCTTCCGCCTTTCTCGTCTCTCTCTCTCTCTCTTTTTTTTTTTTTCCCTTCGTCCTCCATCTTCTAACTCGGGTTGTTTGCGAGTGCCTTGTATACACGGGATTATTGATCGGCGAGAGTATTATAAAAAGGGCAGAGCGCGGATTAAGATTGATAGCGCGACTGATCGCCTCCGCGCTCGTTCACATACGCCTGAAAATTTCCCTCGCCTCCTTCCCTCGGCTTTGAAAGACGCAAGCTTCCTCTTTCCGCTCTCTCATATATATTTTTTTTACCTTTTGGAAGGTCGCGCAAAAAGCTAACATCCTTTCCGTGTTGTTGGGATTGAAGTGGAAGCGTCTGGAGGAGGAAAGGGGGAATCTGCATGAATGTCTTTCAAAGTGATCACTATGTTGTGGAAAAAGTGTGGGATGGAGTTTGATGTGAAGGAGTGCTATGCTAATCGATAGCATGATAAATAACCTATTTATTTGTCTATCTGTCTGTCGGTTTGGCTATCTATCTATGTTATCTATGTATGTCTATCTTTCTATCTTCTATCTCTATCTTTCTATCTATTTCACCTATCTCTCTATCTATCTATCTGTTTATCTATCTATCTGTCAATCTGTCTTTCTATCTATCTATCTGCCTGTCTGTCGCTCAGTCTGCCTGTCCGTCTACCTGTCTATCTATCAGTCTATCTCTCAGTCTGTCTGTCTGTCTATATATCTATACGAGGGAGCCACAGAACCACAGAACCACAGAGCCAGAGTGTTAAAAGCCAGTCTTATCATCGCTGCAGAAGAACAAACATAATTAAGTAAAATCAAGGTATTCATAAGCAAACGAATAAAAAAGAAAAAAAAAAAATATTCCACTGCGACGCCGACAAAACAATTCCTATTTGCAATTCATTAAAGCTCAGCGGTACGGATCTCTCTCTCTCTCTCTCTCTCCTCCTCACTCTCTCTCTCCTCATCTCATCACTCCTCTCATCCTCTCTTCATCATCTTCTCATTCTCAATCTGTCTATCTCTGTCTCATCTCTCTCTCTAATCTCCTCTCTTCCTCTCTCTTCCTCTCTTCTCTCTCTCTTCTCAGTCGTTCCTTCCTCTCGCCCTCTCCTCTCTCTCTCTCTCGCCTTTCCCCATCATCTCTTTTCTCTCTCTCTTTCTTTCTCCTGTCTCTGTCTAATTCTCCTACTCGAGTCTCTCAATTTCTAACTAATCTCTCTCTTTCTTCATCTCTCTGGGTCTCTCACTTCAAGTCCATCTCTCCTTCTCTCTCTCTTCTCTCTCTTCTCCTTCCGACATCCTGCCTTCCGATCACTTTCCTCTACTTCCCTCTCGTTCTCTGTCTCTCTTCTCTTAGCTTCTCCTCTCTCCTCTCTTCCTCTTTCCTCTTTCTGTTCTCTCTTTATTCTTTCTCTCTCTCCCCCGACTTTCTCTCTCCTCTCTCTTCTCTCTCTCTCTCTCTCTCTCTCTCTCTCTCTCTCTCCTACTTCTCTCTCTCTCTCTCTTCTCTCTTTCTCTCTCTCCTCTCTCTCTTCTCTCTCTCTCTCCTCTCTCTTCTCTCTCATCTCTCTCTCCTCTCTCTTACTCTACTTCTCTCTCCTCATTCTAACTGACTTCTCTCTTCCTCTCTCCTTTTCTTTCTCCTCGTCCTTTCCTCCTCCTTTCGACTCTCTCTCTTCTCTCTCTCGTCTCTCTCCCCTCTTCCTCCTTGTCACTCTCTCTTCTTCTCGTCTCTCTACTCTCTCATCTCTCTCTCTCTCTCAGTCTCCGTCCACAATCTTGATGCTCCATCTCTTCGTCTCTCTCTCTCTCTTTCTCTCTCTCTCTCTTTCCTCTCTCTTTCCTATTTCTCTCTCTCAGTCTCTCTCTCTCTCTTCTCTTCTCCTACTTTGAACTTGGCTATTCCTCCTCTTCTCTTTCTGTCTGCTC
>NW_020868932.1:41557-44057 GCF_003789085.1 Penaeus vannamei
GCGTGGCGGCGGCACTGCGGTGGCACTGCACTGGCCAAATTTAATCAAGACGACTCCAGCGTGGATTACCGGCCCGGCCCAATCTGTCTCGCGGGCGCGGCTAATCTCCGAATTCGCGGAGAGAGAGAGAGAGAAGAGAAGAGGGGGTGGGGGTGGGGGAGGGAGGGGGAAGAGGGGGAAGAGGGAGAGAGATAGAGATAGAGAAGAAGAGGGGAGGGAGGGGGAAGCGGGGTGAGGGGGAGAGAAGAGAAAGAAAGAGAGATAGAGAGAGAGGAGAAGGGGTGGGGATGGGGAGGGAGAGAGAAGAGAGAAGAGAGATAGAGAGAGAGAGAGAAGGTTTGGAGTGGGAAGGGAGAGGGGGAGGGGGAAGTTGTGCTAGATAGAGAGAGAGAAAAAAGAAGGGTAGGGGGAAAGGGAGAGAAGAGGAGAATAACGGCAAAGCGAGGAGAAAGGAGAGACAAGAGAAGGGTTGGGGGGAGGGGGGAGGTATCACGGGGGGAGGGGGGAGAGGTTTCGTTGGGGGGGGGACGGGGAGGGGTGAAAAAGGGAGAGAGAGGGAGGGGATGAAATACGGAGAGGGAGGTGGAGGGTGAGGAAGAGAAGGAGGAGGAGAGGAGGAGAGGGAGGAGGAGGAGGAGGGGTGAGGGATGGGGATGGGGGAGGAGGAGAAGGAGGAGGGAAGGGAGGAGGAGGAGGGAGGAGGGAAGTAGGGGAAAGTGAGAGGTTGGGAGGAGGGTGAGAGGAGGAGGTGCAGTAAAGAGGAAGAGTAAAGTAAAGTTAAGGTGGGTGGGAGGGGAAGGGGGAGGCTGATATGGGGAGGGGGTGCGGGAAAGGAAGAGTGATAGAGGGGGAAGGGGGGAGGGAGGGAGAGGAGGCAGAAGGACGATGAAGCAAAGGGGTATAACGTTTGTTTGCACACACACACTGGCAACACACGGCAACACACACACACACACGCCCACACACACACACGCGCGCGCCAACTGCACACAAACACAACTCACACACAACACACACACATACACACACACGCCCCCCCCCCACCGCCCCACACACACATACACGTTAACACACCATCAACACGCACACACACACACACACACACACACACACACACACACGCCACAAACACACATTAATAGAAAACATCTACACAGACAGACAGACAGGAAAACGAACCACAGCGACAGACAGCAAAGGCAAAAGCAGAGCCTGTAATGAGCGGCGACCTGCTCCTCAAAAGTTCAATAAGGACGACCTCAACCTTGGGGGGGGAGGGGAGGGGGGGATAGGCACAGGATTCGAGGGGACGTCGGGGCTCAGAGGGGAGGAGGGGGAGTGGGGGGGGAGGGGGGAAAGTGAGAGAGAGATGGGAGGGAAGGAGAGATGTGAGAGGGAGAGAGGGGGGAAAG
Source organism: Penaeus vannamei (assembly GCF_003789085.1). NCBI lineage: Eukaryota > Metazoa > Arthropoda > Malacostraca > Decapoda > Penaeidae > Penaeus > Penaeus vannamei. The sequence goes on from NW_020868932.1 coordinate 42,970, forward strand.
TGAGAGAGAGGGGAGGGGAGGAGGAGATGTGAGAGGGGGGGGGGAGGAGGGAAGGAAGACGAGGAGGGAGGGGAGGAAGGATGGAAGAGCATGGAGGAAGGAAGAAGAAACAAATAGGGAGAGGGAGAAGCGAGGAAGAGGTGAAAGGAGGAGGAGGTGCGAAAAAAGGAAGGGGGGGAGGAGGATGGGGGGGGGGGGGGCATGATGAGAAGTGGGGAAGGAGGGTCGGAGACGAGAAGGATGAAGAGGAGGAGGAGTAGGGGAAGAGGATGGCGAAAGAGTGAAGAAGAACAAACGGGTGAAGAAAGATCTTCAGAGAGCAAGGAGGAAGAGAATTAGTAAGGAGGAGGAGGAGGAGGAGGGAGATGAGGGAACAGCAAAAAAAAAAAAAAAAAAAAAAAAAAAAGAGAAAGGAAGGAGGATTAAAAGAAAATAACATTAGAGAAAGAAGAAAAGGAGCGAGAAAGCAGATAAGAAAACGAGAAGGAACTGACTGGATTAGAGAGCATTAAGGCGGAGACAAGAGAAGGAAAAAGGCGTAACGAGAAAGACAAAAGAGAAAAATGGAGAAGAAGAGTGTGAGCGGAACGGAACAGAAACACGGCGGTCGTCCGAAGAAGTCGTTCTCTCAAGCCGGAAAATGTGCTTCGCTGAGTCATTCGCTTCTCCTACGGGGTGGTCGTGGTCTCGATCCTTCGCTCGCTCTCGATGGCACTCTCGATGGCACTCTCAATGGCACTCTCGATGGCACTCTCGATGCTACTCCCGATGGCACTCTCGATGGCACTCTGATGGCATTGATGATCGATGACACTCTCGATGACACATTCTCGATGGCATGGTGGCACTCGGAGGGCGGGCGAAGACTCACGGCGGAGGAGACCACAGGGGAAGCCTCGCCTCGGGGCAGAGAGAGAGAGAGAGAGAGAGAGAGAGAGAGAGGAGAGAGAGAGAGAGAGAGGAGGAGAGGAGAGGGGGGAGGAGGGAGGGAGGGAGGAGAGGAGGGAGGAAGAGAGAGAGAGAGAGAGAGAGAGAGAGAGAGAGAGAGAGAGAGAGAGAGAGAGAGAGAGAGAGAGAGGAGAGAGGAG
>NW_020868932.1:76557-86557 GCF_003789085.1 Penaeus vannamei
GAAGGGAGACAGAAAGGATCAAGATAATTTGTGAGTGTGTGTGTATCTACCTATTTATCTATCTATATTAATAATATTATAACGAATGCGTATTCATATAAGTCATGTTCTCTCCACTACGTTTGTTTCATTAAAATTCACAATATACATGACACATTCCTTCATCGCTTCCATTCTCTCTCTCTCTCTCTCTCTCTCTCTCTCTCTCTCTCTCTCTCTCTCTCTCTCTCTCTCTCTCTCTCTCTTCTCTCTCTCTCTCTCTCTCTCTCTCTCTCTCTCTCTCTCTCACACACACACACAACACACAAACACACACACACACACACACACATCATTATATCATAATTATTCTCATGGTAAGTCTTATTAAGAGCCAGAGAGCTAAGAAAAACATGTTAGCTGATCATTTAAACTTAAGATACGGAGAGGTTACGATACCAAAGCCCACATATTATATATATATATATATATATATATATATATTAATATATATATATATATATATATATATATATATATATATATATAATATATATATACGACAATTACTCAGATCTGACACATTCTCTTTCAAAGTTGAATAAATAAACTTAACCCTCCCCCCCCCCTTGATCCCCTTTGTAGCGTGTGTAATTGCAACATTTTTCTATTCCTGTTTGGGACGAAAAATAATCAATAGAAAATAAACCTTTAAGTGCCCTGCGTGTGGGGAGGAAGGAGGGGAGACAGAGAGAGGAGGAGGGGGAGGGAGGGGGGACGGGAGGGAGGGAGAGGGAGAGAGGGAGGGAGGAGGGAGGGAGGAGGGAGGCGAGGAGGGGGGAGGGGAGAGAGAGAGAGAGAAGAGAGAGAGAGAGAGAGAGAGAGAGAGAAGAGAGAGAGAGAGGAGAGAGAAGAGAGAGAGAGAAGAGGAGAGAGAGGAAGAGGAAGAGGAGAGAACAGGGAAAAGAGAGGAAAGGGAGTGGGCAGAGGCAGAGGAAGGAGGGAGAAAGTAGAGAGAGGACTGGCGTGACACAGACAGAAAAGGATATTGATATGTAGAAAAAGGATGGACAGTGTTACGATATATATTTCATTTCTCTTTTTTTTTTACTTATAAATACGATTTTTTTTTCTACCTTCAGATCAAAGACAGAGAGTGCATCGTAGAGCGGCTCTGTCTGATTCGAACATTTAGTTTTAATTAGAGAATTTGCGGGTCTGGAAAATTTATGCGCGTGTGTGTGTGTGTGTGTGTGCTGTGTGTGTATTCCCCCTTGTGTGTGTGTGTGGTGTGCTGTGTATGTAGTGTGTGTGTGTGTGTGTGTGTGGTGTGTGCTGTGTCTGTGTGTGGTCTTGTTGTGTGTCGTGTGTGTGTGTGCTTCGCGCGTGTGTGTCGTGTGTGTCTGCGGGTTGTGCTATGGTGTCCACGATAATTTCGCGCACATGCATGTATTCGCTTATGTGCAGCCCTCTCTATCCAACCTATCTATCCGTCATTCCATCCCCTTACCTTCCCACACCCATCAACACCCCCATCCACAAACCCATCCACAAACCCATCCGGATATCCACCTCCTCAGCCCTTACCGTGTACAGGACGGTGTCCGGATCCACCACGATCATAGTAGGCGAGCACTGGCTGTAGTTCGTCCACGACTTGTTGCTTCCCATGAGCTTGAACCACGACCCCTCGCGAGTGCAGTATCTCGAAGCCTCACTCTGTTGAAAGGAGAGAGGGGAGGGATGTTGAGAAGATTTGATATGATTAGAGTGAATGTTGTGAGAGAGATGAGAGAGAGAAGGAGAGAGAGAGAGAGAGAGAGAGAGAGAGAGAGAGAGAGAGAGAGAGAGAGAGAGGAGAGAGAGAGAGAAGAGAGAGAGACGAGAGAAGAGAGAGAGAGAGAGAGAGATGGAGAAGGAGAGAGAGAGAGAGAGAGAAGAGTCAGTCCTCCTCCTCTTCTTCCTCCTCCTCCCTCCTCCCGCTCCGTCCTTCCCGTCCTTCAAAACCACAAAATACCATCAATTAATAAAAAAAACTAAACGATTCTTTTTATCATTAATTCTGCCATTAATGAGTCAACCTAGAGAATATTATGGAGAGAGCTCATTACAAATGTTAATTAGCCCGGCGACCCCAGTATCCCCTGTAAAATGACAGACAAATACGACCAGAGAGATTTTCTTTCGATGCCACAGGGGAAAAAAGGGGGGGGTGTACAAGGTAAGTTAACTGTGAGAGAATCATGGATATGTAATTGATTTGATAAGTCTGGTTAAGTTGGTGTGAAGGAATCAAGGAAATTAGATTGATGTGGTTGATGCTGGTTAAGTTCCCTGTGATGGAATTAGAAGAAAAATTGATGTGGTGATGTTGGTTAAGTTACCGGTAAATGGAATTAAAAGAACTTAAATTGTTGTGATGATGCTGGTTAAGTTACCTGTGATGGAATTAATAGAACTTAAAAAGAACTAAATTGTGGTAATAATGGTTAGATTATACATGTAAATTGATTAAGGAAATCAAACTGATGTTATAATACTGGTTAGGTGAAGAAAATTAGGAAATTAAAATTGGTGGGTAAAGAAAATGAGGAAATTAAATTGATGTGAAATGGAGCTTAAAATGCTGATTAGATTTGCTGTGAAGGAATTAAGGAAATAAAATTTATGTGATGAGACTGGTCAGATTACATGTGAAAAAATTAAAGGAATAGATGTAAAATAAATTAAGGAAAATAGATTGATGTGAAATGAAAGACTGGGCAGCTATGAAAAGCTAAAGAAAGCTGAAGTGATGTGAATAAATGTCTGGTTACCATATAAGAGGATTAATAAAAGGTGATGTGTTGTGTGTGTGTGTGCGTGCGTGTGTTGTATGTGTATGTGTGTGTGTATGTGTATGTGTGTGTGTGTACTCTCTCTCTCTCTCTCTCTCTCTCTCTCTCTCTCTCTCTCTCTCTCTCTCTCTCTCTCTCTCTCTCTCTCTCTCTCTCTCTCTCTCTCTCTCTCTCTTTCTTTCTTTCCTCTGTGTGTGCATATATGTGTGTGTGTGTGTGTGTGTGATTCTTAACCTACACAAAAGACAGCGCAAACAAGAAATGTGTGAATCAACACTGAAATGAGAAGGCTTCCTTTTGACTTGGAAGCCGCTGAAAATACCCTATTTTTCTGCTTGTCGCTGTCCTCTCACAAAGAGCGTTCATATCTATACATAGTGTACTGCATTTTTTTTTTTTTTTTTTTTGTATTGGTACTGCTGTTGTTTAGAAATGAATTAAGAAATGGAAATAACAAGATATGTTGAGGCTGCTTATATGTATGTTTTCTATTAAAATCATTAATCAGTCCGATGTGACATACCATGTGTTTGAAACCTTGGACATACTGCGGGCAAGGAATTGTAACCACAGTGTCTGCCGGAGTTCTTGGCCAGCAGTATACGTCGTCAAAAGTCGTGGCACAGAACACACCCATGGATTCATTTTCCTTAGTTTCCCCTAGACCGTTTTCTCTCATTCCAACAATCCCGTTTTCGTTCTCGGCCGAATCGAGGGTCTTCGTATGGACGTCCGTATCATTGGCTATGGCTTCGTCTCCAAGATTTTTAGGGCCATTTCTGTTCTTCAGTTCTTGTTCTTCTACTTTCATTAATTCCTCGCAATTTCTCCTCATCTCTTCCAAGACTGCTGCTTGGTCTTCCCTGGATGTGATCTGAAAGAAGAGAGATACAGAGTAATTAAGTAAATTGCAAGATATTAATGAGACGGTCAAAAGAATTAGATGGAGTTAAACTTACAAAAAGTTCAAATGAAGAAACTTTTGATCTGTATTAATTGTCTGTAAGATGTTTCCCTCCGGACGCAAAGTTATCAAAGATACTTTCAATCAGCTGAATTAGAATTTCACATCGTTATATGAAATTAATCTAAGACAATTAACACCAAAGTGTCTCCAGTTTACACAAAATATTCAGACGTAGCCAATTCTCTCGCTTTCGAAGATTCAGTCACACCGCGATATTTTTCTATGAATGTACATACATTACCTAAAAAATAAATAAATGGATTAAAACAATAAATAATAAATAAAGATAGATAAATAAAAGCAATAAATAAATAGATAAATAAAAGCAATAAATAAATAGATAATAAAATGAAAATAGATGTAAATAGAAAATAAGAATAAAAACAATAAATAAATAGATAATAAAATAAATAAATATCCATAGAAAATAAGACTAAAAACAATAAATAAATAGAACTTCCGGGTTTATCTCCACGTTGTCAGCTGTATATACAATGGCCTTTCCTACATCTCAGCACTTGTATTACTCAGCACCTGTATCACCTGGAGGTTTATCGTTTATAATAAATTAAATAGGTTTATAAGAGACGAGCAGAGGTCTTTGCCACGTGCTTACTCCGTGGCAGCTGGATCGCCTGCTCGTAATTCAGCCACCACAATAAGCATGCAGTTTAAAGAAAACACTAATTAATTACTAATAAAGTATAGCGTGATTACTAATTAAACACTAATTAAACACTAATAAAAATTAGCGTGAAAAGGTATGAATGAGAACGAATATCTTCACAATACGATCTCTTGTATTGTGAAGATATTCGTTCATATTCCTACCTTTTCCACATTTTGTCGACAGGAATACGGTTCACATGAGTCAGCGAGAAATAGTTAACACAGGCCGGGCCACTCGAGAGGAAAGGCGAAGCGTGACTTTGCAAATCTAACTGAACTGAACGTTGTACATTTCACGTGAGTCGATAAAGTGTTTTGAAAAAGGGTTGAAGCGGGAGTGTGAGGGAGCATGATGACTTTGTTGTCGTCTTTCTTTCTCTTTCTGTCCGTCTGTCTCCCTTTTATCTATTTATTATCTATCTATCTGTCTGTCTATCTATTATTTATCTATCTATTTAAAATATACATATAGGGTGTGTTTGGTGTATGTTTTGAGTATGTTATGTGTGTCTGTGTCTATATGCCTATACGTACATATATTTAACGATATAGAAATACCTATCTATCTATCTGTCTATCTATCTATCTATCTTTATTATCTATTTATATTTTTTTTTTTTATATCTATCTGTCCATCTATCCGCCTCCTCCTATCTATCTATCAAACACCGCTTATACCGAAACAAATGATTTCAAAGATAAATGACCTCAGCTCCCACGAGGTCAACGATTATCCCGGGGTCATTTACAGTCAATTAACCACAATCGTTTATCAGTCTACGAATAAACATCGTCACCGACATATCATTACCTATCAAAAATGGATGGCCTTTGGTGACGTATTAATAATATATATATATATATATATATATATAATATATAATCCTTTTCCAACAGACCCAGGGCCTCCCTTGATGGACTGACAGGCGAAGAGTTGATATTGGATGATGATGGAAGTGCCACGCTCGTGAGGCTTCGAGAAATGGGTCGCGGTTGTTGTGATTTGGGCATTCTGGTCACTAACACATATATAATACATTAAATATAATATATATATATATATATATATAATATATATATATTATGTGTGTGTTGTTTGTGTGTTGTGTGTGTGTGGTGTGGTGTGTGTGTGGTGTGTGTGTTTGTGTATGTGTGTGGTGTGTGTGGTGTGTGTGTGTGTGTGTGTGTGTGTGTGTGGTGGTTGTGTGTGTGTGTGTGTGTGGTGTGTGTGTGTGTGTTGGTGTGAATGTGTGATGGTGTGTGGTGTGGGTTTGGGAAGAGAGAGAGAGAGAGATGAGAGAGAGAGAGAAAGCAGAGAGAGGGATGAAGGAGAGAGAGAGAGAAGAGAGAGATTAAAGGAGAAGGGGGGCGGGAAGAGAGGAGCGACGGAAGAGGAGAGAGAAAAGAGAGAGAGAGAGGGGAAACAGGGACAGGGACAGGACAGGGGACAGGGACAGAGATTGAAGATGCATGATGAGAATGAGGATGAGGGGATTAATTAAAGATGATAATTGATTTTTGGCCCTTCTTGGCTTTGTATGTTTTCAAAGAAAATAAAAATAAGAAGGAAGATTAAATTTATATTAGGACAGATCTTCANGGAAAGAGAGAGTGAGAGGGAAGAGAAAGAGAGAGTGAGAGGGAGAGAGAGGAAGGGAAGGAGAGAGAGAGTGAGAGGAGATAGGGGGAAGGAGAGAGAGAGTGAGAGGGAGATAGAGGGAAGGAGAGAGATAGAGGGAAGGAGAGAGAGAGAAGGAAGGAGAGTGAGTGAGAGAAGGAAGGAGAGAGTGAGAGAAGGAAGGAGAGAGAGAGAGAGGAGGAAGGAGAGAGAGATAGAGGGAAGGAGAGAGAGATGGAGGGAAAGAGAGAGAGATGGAGGGAAAGAGAGAGAGATGGAGGGAAGGAGAGAGAGATGGAGCGAAGACAGAGGGATTGAGGGAAGGAAGTAATAGAGGGGAAATAAACGGAAGGAGAGAGAGAGAGAGAGAGGGGGGGTGTGAATGAGAGATTTAAAGATTTTAAAAATTTAAAGATTAAAGATTTAGTTTTAATTTCATTTGTTACTATGGATATTATTGCTGTGACATACTGTCTGTTTTATTTTGCCCAAATCTCCACCTGTGTGCAAGGAATGGCGGGTTACCACTCACTGGCTGGGCGTGGGATTGAAAGCAGGTCTGCAAGATTGCTAAACCAGCACCTTACTGCTGTGCCAAGGGAGGAAGAGAGAAAGAGAAGGGAAGGGAGAGAGAGAAAGGGAAAGAGGGGGAAGGAGAGAGAGAGAGGTAGGGAAGAAGAGAGAGGGAGTGGGAGGAGGAGAGAGGGAGAGAGGGGGGGAAGGAGAGAAAGAGAATGGAAGGAGAGAAGGGAAAGAGGGGAAGAGAGAGGAGAGAAAGGGAGAGGAGGAGAGAGAGAAAAAGGGAAAGAGGGGAAGGAGAGAGAGAGAGAGGTAGGAAGAAGAGAGAGGGAGTGGGAGGAGGAGAGAGGGGGAGAGGGGGGTAAGGAGACAGAGAGAGGGGGGAGGAAGGAGAGAGAGTGGGGGGGGGGAAGGAGAGAGAGGGGGAGGAGAGAAGAGTGTGGGGGTGAGGAGAGAGAGAACGGGGGGGAGGGAAGGAGAGAGAGGGGAGGGAGGGAAGGAGAGAGAGAGAGAGAGAGAGAGAGAGAGAGAGAGAGAGAGAGAGAGAGAGAGAGAGAGAGAGAGAGAGAATGAATGTCTGAAGCCAATTTGGACACACCAAGCATCTTGTGTGACTATTATGCTCTGAAGTAGGAGGCAAGATGACCACATAGTTTAGGGACTGGGTTGAACCCTTGCTTGAAATTATGTTGTTTATTGAAATTAAGTTGTTTATAATGTGTTTGATAAGCCAATGTGAATGCATAATTAGAAAAAAAGGATTTTTCATATGTATTGCATGTTTAATAAATATTATAAAAATGTTCCAAACAGATAAATTTTTATTCTATTTTGAAGGAAGAAACTGATTCATGATTTTTTACTATTTATTTTTACTTTGACTTTGATATTTTTTGTTCTTATTTTCTTATTAATATACACATCATTATTCCATATGATAATTTCTTTTTTCATCCAGCCTACCTACAGCTGCTTGAGTCACATTACATTTTATCACCTCACGTCTTTCCTCTATTTTTTTTTTCCAGAGGAACAAAAAGAAGATGAATACACACCCTCACTTCAAAAGCATTGTAGAAACTGTCAACTCTGCTGAGGAAATAGATGATTTAATTGGAGAAGCACTTACCTATCAAGACATGCTTGATAAGAGAACATCACCTTGGGAAATGCACTGCTGGAGTCAGGTGGGTAAGGCAAGCTCATACTACTAGGTTTTCAACATTTATATTGTCTTGTGGAATATGTACAAGTGTGTCGGTTATTATCATGGTTATTGTTGCTCTAATTTTCAATAAATAAATGTTTTCTTGGTACTTGGTATGAGCCGACAACAGATATTGAATATACCAAAATGAGCAATTTGATATTTTCTATTTTCAGATCAGTTCTCATCTTTTTAACCTGCATTTTTTTTTTTTTTTTTTGTCATACTACTTGGGTTCTAAGATAGTCAATTTACAAACATGTAGATAAGCTGATTCTTATTGGCTGTTAAATTTGTATTTTCATTAATGCCTCATCATTGTTGCATTGATCGCACTAGTTGAGCTGTGCTTTTTCTATCCAGGAAGAATTGCAGAACTTCAGAATAAAACTTTCTAATGTGGACCGTCTCTACCACATCCACTTCTTTGATGATCATTTAGAAGAACGCAAGTTTGTGCTTGTAGCTCGTATTTTGTACAAGGAGAGACATGTCTTTGTACAGCTTATTGCAGGTTGTGACTTCACCGGTTTTCATTGCAGAGGTTAGTGAATTACTTCTATATAAACTGACTGCTTGTTATTTTGGTATGAAATAATATCTAAAAGCTTTTAATGTCATTCTTTGTTCAAGAAATCAAGTATTCAGCTGAGGTCAGCTATGCTGTTTTGTTTTAATTTTTATAAAGATTTAATAAAATGTCACCCATTAGTATTTGGAGACAACTTTTACAGTAAAGGAGATTTATGTAGAGTAAAACACCTTATGAGGAACTGGACCATCAAAAAATGTCAATGAAGAAGCTTTTCTCAGGTAATATGTTTTCTCCTGGTAACAGTGTTCAGAAGCAAACAATACAGGCAATACAGACATTATATTTGCTTACTTTACAAAATATCAATACTGCAAATGCAGTGGATCTCATTTATGCCTAAAGACAACACAACAAATTAGGCTGCTTGGGTTGCATGTGGTATATTTGTATAAGGTAGTTGTATATTTAATAACTTGGAGTTACAGTGTATACCCTTTGTAATTAAACATTTAATGCAATACAAATTCAACATTTTGATATGCTTCTTTTTATAAGATTACAGTTGATATGATAACTGTCTTGTAGTGAGTTACAGTGCTTAATGAAGTATTTTCTTTCTCAGATAAAATCTTGTCAGGAAAAATATTTCTTATTATTGAGATCATTATCTTTCAGGAGGAGGTGAGATATACATTAGCCTGGATGCACAAGTTTTTCTCAAATCTGTGTTGGACCAAAAATATGACATTCAGAAGATATGGAGAGCAATGGTTGATGATGGATATAATGTTGGTTTGTTATCATCAAATCTCTTTGTTTTCATTAGTATTTAATGGGATAATTGCTTTGAGGATTGAAGATTTACATAATACAATTTTAGGTTTTCCTAGTGACCTGTGAGCTTGAAATATAAAAAATTCTAAATTGAGTGGGGAAATCTTCCCTTTAAAAAATTGAAGTAATCATTGAAGCTGCTGAAATTGGTAATGTGATTATAGGTAAAGTAATGCTATAATGTCACACAATTTATATTTCTTTACAGCACTAGCATATTCATGTTTAATTGTTACTTTACTTATTGCTTGAATCAAGGTAGTTCCACTTCACCCAAAAATGAAATTGACTTTTTCCCAAGAGTATTCTGATAGCTGTTGATTTTAAGCACATGCCGACGGGGATGGCATGTGCGTATTTGCCATAACCACTGTGTTTCATTTAGTAATTGTTTTTACATATAGATGACTCCACAAATACTAGGTCACCAATGAGCCAGTTAATAGAAATACCTATCTCACTTGTTTCACCTTTTCCTTGATTTAATTTTTTTTTTAGTATTTGATATTGCTGTGAGTAATGCCAGCAGCAAACAATATCGTAATTACAATATGTATAATAAAAATAACAGCATCAGTATTAATAACATTAGTAATAAGTGTTTTTCCCACCAACTTAGGGAAAAGTGAGATCACAAGATCTGCTAATTGACTCCTTTGTGGCTAAGCACTGGCAGAGCCATCTATGTGCAGAGACATTTAACATAACACTAAAGTGAACGCAACATTTTCCCGGCAGCGTTAGGTTAAGGAGTGCTTCATTATCATAGATAAAACAGGACAAGCTTGGTTTTACTATTGGTAATTTTAGCAATGTCAAGTAAATTATGCAAATG
>NW_020868932.1:119057-121557 GCF_003789085.1 Penaeus vannamei
CTCCCACCTCTCTCTCTCTCTCTCTCTCTCTCTCTCTCTCTCTCTCTCTCTCTCTCTCTCTCTCTCTTCTCTCTCTCTCTCTCTCTCTCTCTCTCTTCTCTCTCTCTCTCTTCGTCATAACAACCATTTCCCATTCTCTCCTTTATTTAATTATCTATGTGTACGTATGTGTATATGGGTAGGTGCAAACGAGTGTGTAATTTGGTTTTACATTTCACACACACGCATACATGACAGAGAGATAGATATACAGACTTATAGGAAGGTAGGTAGATAACTACATACATAAATAATAACTACATACATAAACAGACAAGTAGTTAGACACATATCTAATTGTTAGATATATAGATAGAATGATAAATAAGCTAAAAGATAGATGGGTAGACAGGGATATATACTCGTAGAATAATATGAGTGGGTATGTGTGACTGTCTCATGCACAAACGTAAATTTGTGGTTGTAAGAAACAAAGACATATATTACAGTACCTATTATCGTACGGGAATGTGTAATTACAAACGAGATGGCGCTACAATTTACTCATTTCTCAGGTACACATAAAACAGAACAACTGAGTAATTATCTTATGAATATATATGGAAGACAAATGCGATTGCTTCGGCTACGTTTACCCTTACTTTTCTCGAGCAAAGGCCTTTAGCAATTAACGAAGTGTATATCCTACCTGGATGATATACTTCGGGGGCTAAAAAAGGTGTAGAGAGCGAGGGTTATTGCTTCAACGTAAGAATATGAGATTGAGAGTTATGAGGGAGGAGTGGATGGCAGTGAAGCAATCTGGTGAGCTGTAATGTATTTATGGTTGTCTATCTTTTACTTGTTGTGCACTGTTTTAGATAAATGTATGTATCATATATAAACGAATTATGTATATACTTATTTCATACCACAAATATGCTTACCACAAATGCCCAAACACACAGGAGGCAAATGACCCCAATGTCACCCTTGATACCCATAAACCATAAGCGTGTGCGCGTAAATACACATAAAACACTCATACACACGCACTCACCTTTACACATAAATATACGCAATACATCAGCAATATTTTGTTCACATAGCATGACTCTGTGTGTGTGTGTGTGTGTGTGTGTGTGTGTGTGTGTGTGTGTGTGTGTGTGTGTGTGTGGTGTGTGTGTGTGTGTGTGTGTGTGTGTGTGTGTGTGTGTGTGTGTGTGTGTGTGTAATGTGTGTACAAAACTTGTAGTTGTACCGAGTAATAAACGTTTTCACAAGTTCACAAAAAACGTCAGCGATAAGCAACACTTAGATACTATTTGCTAAACGTTTGTTAGTCATACTGTGTACCCTCTATTATATCAAAATGCATGTGGTACCTCTTATCATCAGATCTTAAACCTTAATTATTATCACGTACCAACACCTTAATTAAGGCAGCCTAATGACCTTTACCACTTGATTATGATTATCCTCTGATGCTGAACAGACCGACCTTTCCCTCCGTTCTTGACTAAACGTGCACTTTCACCGACCTTTAAGCATCTTTTGATCCCTGCGAGAGACGTGGCTGTGTCGGCTGCATCACATATACTAAATCTCACTTGCATATTCATGGCGCTATTTCCCTATCCCTGGTGCTTTATGTGTTCCATCGAGACTACAGTGTTGGAGGGATGTTTACATTACTTTGCGGTCGGTATAATGGGGTGCGCTTTTCTTGGGGAATGGTGGAAGGTCCGGGAGGAAACCCTGGGGGATGGAGGTGTAATATTATTCTTCGTTTTATTTTTTGTTGTTGTTGTTTCGTCGTCAGGAAGTGAAGAGGGTGATGATGTTAATGATGATGATAATGATAATGATAAGAATGGTAATGATAATGATAAGAATGGTAATGGTAATGAAAAGAATGGTAATGATAATGATAAGAATGGTAATGATAATGATAAGAATGGTAATGGTAATGATAATGATAAGAATGGTAATGATAATAAGAATGTTAATGATAATGGATATAATAGAATAATGATAATGGTAATGATATGATAAGAATGTTAATGATAATGGTAATGATATAATAAGAATGTTAATGATAATGACAATGATAATAATGATAAAAATGATAATGTTAATACTAATACAGATACTACTACTACTGCTTCTACAACTACTCTCACTATTACTAATCCTAATAATAAAAATGCTAATGATAAACAAAACTTCTAAATATATATATGATATAATAATAACATTAATATTAATGATAATTATTATCATGATGATTATGATATCAGTAATAATGTATTAATAGTAGTAGTAGATGATTTATGATAAGAATATTCATAACGATAATATTTTTGGTGATAATGAGGATGATGATGATATTCATAATAACTATAACTACAATGATAATGCTAATGATAGTAATAATAATAATTATGATTAAAATAATTGTGATAATAATAATCGTAATGATGATGATAATAGTAATGATAATAATGATATCAATGATAGC
>NW_020868932.1:126557-129057 GCF_003789085.1 Penaeus vannamei
ACTTCCTGTCATTTACAATACACAACAATTTGTACAATGTTACCGTCTGTTTTATCCACAGACTCATAATAGGCCTTTACTAAACGCTATTAGAAAGCCTCCTTTTTTAAACATACATGAAAATAAAGATATAAAGACTATTAATGAACACCGATTGTTATCCGAAATATGAATATTCTTGAACCATCATTGCTGCTTACATTTTGTCAAGTCTTGGCAGTATGTTCAGTATATGTATTTCAGTTCAATAAGTTGAAATGAGGGAAGGTATAGATCTCTACGTCAGTGCTTTACTTAATTTTCTTTTATGATCATCATGTAATATTTACTTTGATTAATATTTACTTTGATTGATTGGTACTGTTGTTTATGAACGCTCGAGCACCGTCCGTCCACCGGAATAATAACTCATATATATTCTAGAGTGTGTGTTGTGCACGCTAGCGTTTGTGTTCCTGTTCCTCTGTCGAAGCCTTGCCCATATCATTTCTGGAAACACGTCACACCAACCAAATATCTCCTCCTCCTCCTTCTTCTCTTCCTCTTCCACTTCCACATCCTTCTGCTCTTCCCCTTTTCCTCCTCTCCACCCAACCTTCGACCACCACCTCACCTCCCTTTTTCTCCCTCCCTCCTCAACCCAACCCCCTCCCCTCCACTACCCACTCTTCCCCCTCCCCATCCCTTCCTCTCCACCTCCAACCACCCTTCCGCCACACCCACCCTCCTCAACCTAACCCCCCCCCCTTTCCCTCCCTCCCTCCTCCCTCCCCTCCCCACCCCTACCACGCACAAGCCAAAATAACCCCCCGATCTCAGCCGCCTAATACCCACGTGAAAAATGGTATGCGTGACCCCAGATCTCTCCCATTAAAGAGTCGTGGATCTCATTAAAAGCCTCTGCGGGGAACACGGCTATAATCTGCAGTGGGCGATGACGACCTAGGAGGATAACACGTGTTGTGTCACGGGCGGCCGACGGGAGGGAAAGACTTATGGAGTTACGTTTTATTAGGGTTTAGTGCGGTCGGGGTTTATACAGTATATCAGAAATGTGATCAAGCTGTAAGTCTGTGGGTCGAGTTTTTTGATAAATTAGGGATGTGATTAAGGAAAGTTCGTAGATCGAGGTTTAGGTAATATGATTTTTAAAATAAAATAGGGGTGTGATGATTTGATGAATGTATTTATGTCTAAAATTATATACGATTGCGATAAAGAAGGAGGTCGAGGCTTAAGAAATATTACTTTGAAAATAAAATAAAGATCTAATAAAATAAAGGATAATAACAACATAAAGGTAAGAGACAAAGAAATAAAAAATAACTACATATGTTGTAATACTAACAACGTTAATGATAATACTAATGATGATAATAATAATAATAATGACAGTGACAATAAAGAAAACAAGATGAATAACAAAACTAACGAGAAGATACTGAATCACGGGATATATACCTTCGAAGTAACTTTATTAGCACTAATATCTATATCAATGTAATTAACTATGTTTTTCTGCTCTATCACTCTCTATGATGATACGTTGTTAAAACCATAAGATTCTGCATAATTACAGAACAGGAAGAGGCAGCTCGTGTGCCTTAATAATCATTGAGTGTCCCACGATAGCTTTATAAATTGACTAAAGTACACATAATTTAGATAGTAAATGCTTAACTACTCGCTTTTTATGCATCAGGGTACTCGGAATATCATGCTAAATCAAGGACTTTGTTTGTTATTAATAATTCTTTAAGGCACAGTCTATGTCTGCTTATCTATATAATTCCTGAATTTTCTGTTGCTTTATCCATTATTTTTCTTTTTAGCTTCAAGGAATTGGTTTTGGTTTTAATTTCTTAAGAATTAGTAGAAATATTAAATCGCTGAAGTATAATCAATGTAATGTTTCTTTCTTCTACCCAAATCGTGCCTTTTACATATTCTCGTCGTGTTCCGAAAATATATCTTTCTGAAGTGTCAGTGGTAAAGGAATGTCATATTCATGATGCAATATGTCAAGGCGCTCTTGTGTGAACTTTCGTTGTCTGCTTCTGTCTCAGTCTCTCTCTTTCTCCTTCCGTCTTTCTCTTTTTCCTTCCGTCTCGCTCTTTCTCCTTCCGTCTCTCTCACTGTCTCTCTCTCTCTCTCTCTTTCTTTCTTTCTCTCTCTCTCTCTTTCTACCTGTCACTCACATACCGCTTTTTTCTCTCTCTCCCCTTCTCTTTCTCACTCTCCCTCCCTTCCTCCTCCCCTTCTCTCTCCCTCTCTCACCTCCCCCATCTGTGTGTGCGTATGTGTGCTTGAATGTGTGTGTGTGTGTCCGTCCCTCTCTCTCTCCCTTTTTTCTCTGTCTCCGTCTCTTCCTCCCTTTCTCTCCTTCCTCCTTCCCTCTCTCTCTGCATTAGACATGAGGACCTTTGGCCGATTACACCTCGCACCGTCCCTTGCCTGTGATCCTGAGAGCTGGGCAGCCTTGTGCGAATTCTGCCACGTG
>NW_020868932.1:131557-136557 GCF_003789085.1 Penaeus vannamei
AGAGAGAGGGAGATGGAATGGACTTGCTTCCCTCTNTGTTTTTTTTAAGACTATGAGGCTGTTTTATCCTAAACCCCAAAATTGTTAAGATCTAAATTTGTTAGAAAAAAAATGTTGATCCAGAAAAAAGTAAAAAGAAAAGAAGAGAAAAAAAGGAAATTAAATGTAATAACAGAAAACGGGATTCTGAAAAACCAAGGACTAACTATTCAATTTTTCACACTGTAAAATCAGAATATTTAAATGGACTTACCATGGCATCACAACGTTGATCTTTACTCTCTCATTGACCTTTGACCCAATCAGTTAACATGACTTACAGGTGCATACGTTGTTGTAAGCATACATAATAGTCTATATTTGTTTTAATTATACATTCTGCGTTTCACCTTCATTGTCTATGGCTATAGTAAAACGGTACACCTTGTGACATATTATCTACTCATCAAAATTCGACTTTCATTACCGTAAAATCAATTCAGGACTTTTTTTTTCTTTTACTTTCGTATCCATTGTCTATGATTTCCTATATATATATTTTTTACTTTCGCATTACCTGCTACTGTAGAAAAAATATTGATGAAAACAAAGAAATTCACTATACAGACTATCAAAATTTCAATTCTAATAAAGACATTAATTCCATATTTCAAATAATTCATTTTTCTCTACAATCATTCTAATAAACTAATCCATTTTCTCCCTTCAACTCATTGAAAAATCTTGACCTCGGTTTCTGACCTCCGTAACCTATAAGGATTTTTATCATGTATCCTCAGAACCGTTGATCTGCCTTTCTCTCTCTCTCTCTCTTTCTTTTTCTCTCTCTCTTTGCTAATACTTTGATTTTTTTACCAACACTTTGTTTTCGTTTTCTTCGTGCGTGTCTATCCAACGCAATATTCATATGTATATATACAAATGCACACACACACACACACACACGCGGACACACACACACACACACACACACTCACACACGGACACGACACACACACACACACACACACACACACACACACACACACACACACACACACACACAACACACACACACACACACATTCCCCAGCCAACCCACTCAGCCCAACATCCTTTCAAACCCCCCTCTCCCCTCCCCCTCCCCCAATCCTCCATCCTCACCTCCATCACATTAGCCTCCCCCCCCCAATCCTCCATCCTCACTCCATCACATTAGCCACGTAAGGATTCCTCCTCCTGGCCTCCCTCGACGACTTCTCGATCAGCTCCTCCATCCACTGGTCGACGAGCCCGCCCTCCAGGAGACGCTGCTTCACGCGGTCGATGCGGCGGCGGAAGGGCGCGCTTTCCTGGAGGAGGAGTATGTACTGTATATAAACGTACACACACACATACACACACACACACACACACACACACACACACACACACACACACACACATATATATATATATATATATATATATATATATATATATATATATATATATATATATATATATATATATATATATATATATATATATAATATATATATATATATATATATATATATATATATATATATATATATATATATCTTTACTTATATCTATCTAACAATCAACGTATCTGCCTGTCTACACCATAGGCGTAGGAAGGTAACATATATAAAAGTATACATCTGTAACGAACAGAAATTTTCATTATCAACGTTTTCATTCTTCCTTTTTTAGACGTTAGTTCTGCTTCTATAACAGACGGAGAAAATTATCAGCGCAGCCAAAAAAAAAAAAAAATCCTTTCGTTAAATTTGTCAGTCGCATATTGCTCACATTGCCAAAAATATACATTTTTCTTGTCCAGTATTTCTACCAAAATGCTGATTGCCATTTTCCACGATATTCCCCTCACTAAACGTTTAGCTTGTTCGTTTTCTAAATAATATATGTGTTTTTAAGTCTTCATGAGCATTTAATCTTTATATAAAAATAATAAAGCTACTTGTGCATATTTAGGATTACATAAAATCTATTTGTTGTGCAAATATTTAAAATCATATTTAATCTCTATATATTACAAAGGACTGATGACTTAATTTCGCTTACAAGTAGTTTCTTTCTTCCAGTTGTGTCTCCACTTTTTTACTTCTCATATTTTGTTCGATGATGATGATGATGATGATGATGATGATGATGATGATGATGACGATGACGACGACGACGATGATGATGATGATGATGATGATGACGACGATGATGATGATGATGATGATGATAACAATGATACAATGAATAAGAGTAATAAGGAAAATTATAATGATAACAATAATAATAACAAACAATAATGATAATCATATTGATAATGTTATGATAATGATGATAACAATAATGATATGAATAATAATCAGACATTGATAAATAAAACAATCATAATGACGATGATACTAATGACAATGAAAACAGTAACAATGTTTATAATGATGAAAATGATAACGATAAAAATAATCATGATAATAATGATAACAATAATGATTATAGTAAACATAGTAATAGCAATAATAATGATGATAATAATAATAATAATATCGGTAATAATAATGTCAGTGATAACAATGCAGATGATGATAATGGTAATCACTATCATGATTCTCCTTATCATTAGTGTTAATACTATCACCCTCATTGCCATCATTATCAGTACTATCAACAATTAACATCATTTTTACGAATAGACGGTACGCGAGCATGTATCTTAAATACTAAAATTTAAAGGTTACGCGTTATGGGTAATTGGTATTCTTAAAAATCTCTTTATATCAGAAAGGACTGAGGACAAGTTCCTCTCTTCCAGTTGTATCTCCATTTTTTTTTTCTCATATTTTGTTCGCATTTTTGTGGGAATGTAGATGCCATCATCATTATTATTAACATCAACACTCAACATCATCATCATCTTTACGAATCAATATCAAATGTGCTGAACCTATTTTCGTAAACGAGGGAATATTCGCCGAAAATGAAGAACACATTATTAGTATCTTTCTCATCGGCTTCAGCAGCGAATTCCTTTTTCTTTCGTCATCGGATGTTATTGCCCTTTTTATCGTAGATTTCTTTCTCCGTGTGTTGCGTTGTTCAGGAATGTCTTTATTTCTCTCCTCCAATTCTTTTCTCTGTCTGTCTGTCTGTCTCTGTCTCTCTCTCTCTCTCTCTCTCTCTCTCCTCCTGTGTGTGTGTGTGGGAGGAGGAGAAGAAGGAGATGATGAAGGAGAAAAAGAAGACGACTGATAAGAAAAACAAAGGCGACAACGGCGATGAATAATAATATGAAGGACGTCGCTAAACCACGGATTCAACCGATTTCACGAACAAGAAAGCGAGGCTGTGAAATGAATCCATCTACTGAGCTATGGGAATTGTGCTGGCACGTCTTTTTTCTAAAGAAATTGAAATATATTACGTTGCAGGATTGGGTTGGGGTCTGTAGCGCACGGCACACAAATGTAAATATACATATAAATAAATAGAAATATACTTATAGAAACATCTGCCTATCTACCCATCTATCTACACACACACATATACAATAAGATGTCCTAATGAATCAGTTTGTAATGAAAAACAACGACGGTGTTGGCACTAGTTTGTCAGTTTTTAGTTACCCCTACAGAACGTTTTCTTCGAATGCATATTTTAAACACAGAAAACGGGAGTCTCGAAATTGTAGGGGTAACGTCAATCTACATTTGTCACTTCTTTCGAAGGCCGCTTCATTAATAGTTAGTATTACTAATTGTCTTTTACGAAGGAATATCTAGACTATAGTTAATGTGCCACACGGTCGACGCGATCTTTTGGACTACATTAAAGTTATATCATGACGGTGTAACACTTGTCACTCTAATGATATGAATTACGATGATAAGATAGTAACATAACTTAGGAACCAAGGCTTATTGTTATTGTCGCATACACCATCTTTGCTTTCTCTGACTGATGTCTTGACGTAATGACTTTACAAGCCCAATGAGTTTCGGAAAACTGCCTTTGAAAGGAGGACTGACATTTCGAAAAGTGTTTTATTTAGATACCGCGGTATATCCTTTGCAAAAGAAAAAAAAATCAGCTAGAACCCAATGTCACTCTCCCTATCCTCGGTAAAAATTGTCACATTGTGACTTCGATCCTATAAACCCTCTTTACAATTGGCAATCCAAGACTAATCTTTGCATCTACAGCGATGTTCTCAGGGCCCAGAAAGTCATCTAAACCAGTGGTTCCTAATATTTTCTAATCTACGTCTCCGCTAATATATGATAATCTCAATGGCCTCTTTGAGTGTCAGTCTCTTCAGATTCAGCAATTACTAGTATTGAATAAAGAAATGGTAACAAGAGCTACAGGACAAATCAAATATATGGAAAGATTGTCATATGAGAGATAATTATCTGTAAGTACTGTAAGCGAGACAAAATCCTCTTTAATTAGAAATCATAATTTTCCTACAGGCATTTTTGTACAATACAAAAGGATTTGTATTCATGTGCATTCTCGTACAATGCGAGCGATTAAAAAAACTTTTTCGTACAATGAAAAAGTACGTGTTTATGTGCATTTTAGTACAACAAAACATCATGTACATAACATTTTCTTACAGCAAAACAGTGCACGTACAAAAGTGCAGTCTTTCCCGAGTACAGCAATGCCTTACCTAAATCCCCAGCCGTATCCTCCGTAGTTAATGTATTCCTGACGACCTGTGTACATGGGCGTGTAGCCTCTGTTGGTGGTGTACTTGGAGAGAATGATGGCCTTGATGTAGTATTTCCAGGTGAGGAAGGCGTGGTTGCCTTGCAGGACTTTGTCCAGGTGCTCTTGGGGCTCCAGAGCCTAGTAGGAATGAAACAAATGTGATGTGTATATATATATATATATATATATAATATATATATATATATATATATATATATATATATATAATATATATATATATATATATATATATATATATATACACATATATACACACACACACG
>NW_020868932.1:144057-146557 GCF_003789085.1 Penaeus vannamei
TCGTTCGGTGGAATATTTTAATTTGTTTTAATCTCTGAGACACTTTAGATAATATGACACGTTCTGAGTACCGTAAATACTCCAGATGATACATAATGTATGAAAAATTTATCGATATGCAATTCACTAATATGGCAATAATAAATTATAAACCATTTAAAAATCATCATTAAAAATTACTTATTCTTCTTTTCTGGCCATCGTTTCTCTCTCTGTTTCGTTTCCTTCTCTTTTCTCTCCTCCTCTCCCTCTTTCCATTCCTTTCTATGTCTCTCTTTCTCCCATTTCTCCTCCTCTTCCCCTCCCTCTCTATATCCCCATCTTCTCTCTCTCTCTCTCTCTTTCCTCTCCTTCCTATCTCCCTTCCCTACCTTCTCTACATTTCTTAAACCTTCTCTTTCCTCCCTCCTTTTCCCTCTATCCCTCTCATTCTCTTTCTTCTTTCACACCCCTACCTATCTTCCTCCCTTTGATCAAACATCCCTCCTCTCTCTTCCTCCTCCAACCCCCCCCCCTCCCCCCCACCCCCACATTTCTAATCTCTCTCCCCTCCCCCCTCTACCCAATTCTCTCCCCTAACCTAACCTCACAGAAATAATTGATTTGCACCTGCGTCGACCTTCAGGATCTTGATGGCGGACACATGGCGCTGAAAAAAGTCCTTCTATAATATCTTTTTCAACATTTTCTGGCGTCTTAATGTGCCTAATCTCGATGTGAAGAGAGAACTTTAGTTAGTTTGTTTCTTACTTATATCGAACGTATATATATATATATATATATATATATATATATATATATATATATATATATATATATATATATATATATATATATATACATATATACATATATATATATATATATATATATATATGTATATTATATATATATACATATATATATATATGTATATAATATATATATATATATATATATATATTATATATATATATATATATATATATGTATATATATATATATATATATATATATATATATATATATATATATATATATATATATATATGTATATAATATATATATATATATATATATATATATATATATATATATATATATATATATAATATATATATAGTATATATATATATATATATATATATATATATATATATATATATATATATATATATATATATATATATATACATATGTATATATATATATACCATACATATGTATACATACACACATGGCACACACACACACACATATTATATATATATATATATATATATATATATATTATATATATATATATATATATATATATATATATGTATGTATGTATGTATGCATATATATATATTTCTATATGTATACACACGCGCTCGCCAATCTCAATTTCGGATTATCCCAAATGATAATTTTTCCTTTCGCTGTACATAAATCGCATTCACTCGTTCAGTGTCTCATTAATTTTCTTTCCTTTTTATTCTTTATTTCTTTATTAATTTCCTTTTCATTCTTTATTCGTACCATCTTTTATTACAAGTTTCTTTATTCGCGAGGTACCCATTGGGTCATCAGTGAAATTAAATATATAAAAGCAAGATGCTTCAAAGTTATCGGAAGACCCACTCAAAAATTTTTAACTCATCATATTATTATATAAATATACACCTAATTACACAGTCAAGATTAGAATGATGTATTTTCCGGCACCCTATTAATATGTAAGTTCAATGTAACTCTTAGATAACAAATAATTCTAATGTTACCCTTTTCTTACGAACCGTAAAATTGCGATTATGATTTTAAAATTCAAATCTTAATGATTATGAACATCATACTTACTTTATTAATGTCATTACAAAGGTAAAAACTGTAACACAATAAAAACGAGATAGAGAGAGAGAAGGGGGGGGGGGAGAGGGAGGAGCGAGCGAGAGAGAATTTTACCCCATTTCTAGTTTTCCTTTCCCTCTATACAACTTATTTACTTCTTTTTCTTCTTTTTAAAAAGTCTTTGCATCCTCGTGCTTCTGATTTCATCTTATCACATTTTATTAACGCTCATTTCTTCTGTGTAAATTTTAAATTTTGGTGTGTTTATGAAAAAAAAAAAAATGAGAACGGAATTTTGAAAATTACTCAGAAATATAGATTTTTTTTCTTTATTTCTCTTGTTTGATAGGGATAAAAAACGGATAGGAAGCGAGGTAGAGAGAAGGGGGAATAGTTATAGTATTTAATCACCTTCTCTGCATGTACTCTCTATATCTATCTGTCCATCTATCTGTTCGCATACTTTGTTATAAGCAATTGTTTTCTCATTCTTTCTTCCTTATGTCGTCAATTTTTTCCTTCTTTATATATCTTTAACTACCGCAAAATATGCTAAAATTTAATGATATTGTTCACCTAAGATATTTAACTCTACCATTATATTAAAATCATACATGATGTTACTATAAAAAAAACTAACCGTTTGCAATCATTTAAAAGAAAAATGTTATTCAATGAAAGTCCTATG
>NW_020868932.1:151557-159179 GCF_003789085.1 Penaeus vannamei
AAATTTCCAGAAAAGTTGATTTTTGGGGCTGTTTTTATTGGGATAGTGAAGAGGGAAATTATAGTTGATATTTATAAGAAAAGCTTTATTATTTTGATTAGGTTGACGTGTGTCATCACCGTTATACGGTATATAAGTTTGTTAGATAACTAAAGCATGATGCATGGAAGTAGTAAGTAGATGAATGAGATAAAGTAAGAGTAGAGAGTAAGAGAGAGAGAAGATGAGAGAGAGAAGTTGGGGGAGGAACGGTAGGAATGAAAAAGAAGAAGGTGAATGGTTGAAGATGATGGATAGGTAGAGAGATGAAATAAGGGACGGAGGAAGAAAAAGAGAGGGCAGAATAGGATATGAATGAATAAGGATAGGAGGAGATGAATATAATGAGGACGGAAGGAAGAAAGAGAGGGAGGTAGAGATAAGTATGAATAGAGTAAGTAGAGATGAAATAATAAGTTTGGAAGGAGGATAGTAAAGAGAGAGGTAAGGTAGAGAGGAAGGAGAGAGAATGAAATAAGGGACGGCAAGGAAGAAAGACGAGGGGCAAGACGACAGTTAGCAGCAACGCCACACGCGCAGAGAGATGAAACACTAACATAATGTGGACGCACAGAGGAAGAAAGAGAGGGAGGTAGAGGAAGTCAAGGAAGAGAGATGAAATAAGGGAGCGGAGGAAGAAGAAAGAGAGGGAGGTAGATGAAAGGAAGGAGACGCAAACGTTGGGAAATATTAATAAAGAGGATAGATCATGCTGAGATGGTAAAGAATAAGTAGATGGAGGGATAGAGTTAGTAACAGATACACAAGGTATGAATGAGTAGTGTTGCGATAAGATGTGGTGTAGTGGTGGATCGTGAGTGAAGTGAGATGAGATAGGGAGAGGTAGAGGAGAGTGGTGTGTGTGTGATGGTGGAGTGGATGATAGAATTAAAGTATGGTATGACGGAGGGAAGAAAATAGTAGTAGGGAAGGCTCAGAGAATGGATAAGGTATGAGAGAATGAAATTAAATGAGGACGGATGGAAGAAAGAGAGGGAGTGATAGCTAAGAAGAAGGATAGGAGAGAAAGAATGAAATTTAAAGGGACTGAGTAGGATAGAAAGAAAGGTGAGTAGCAGATAGATAAGTGATGGAGTAGATATGAATAAATAAGGGACCGGAAGGAAGAAATAAGAAGAATGTGAAGTATAGAGATAAGGATAGGATAGTAGGATAGTAGGGATTGGACTGATAGAAGGGACGCAGCAAGCACGCTCGAACACACACACCCCACACAGCCATTTCCAACCACACACAACACACACACAACCACGCAACGACCCACGCAGCTTTTCCTCACGCCACGGGAACTTGGCATAGCTTCTCTATTAAACACTACACACACAGTACACATCTGAGCCACACACTAGATTCACTATCAACCTACACAACACAGAAAACCATCACACAAGCACAGCAACCACTCACTAACACATCTCTACACGCACTACCACTACCAAGCAGCCAGCAGAGCAAACGGCGCTCTCTCTCTCTCCTCTCTCTGCTCTCATCTCTCTCTCTCTTCTCTCTCTCTCATTCTGTGCCTCTCTTTTCGTTCTTTCTCTCTCTCCTCTCTCCTCACTACGCAGGGCAAAGGCATCAAGAAAATCAGTAATCATATCGAGAGGTGTCATGGGGTACTTAGTTTTATTTAGATGAATCATTATATTATATATACCGATGTATAATATATATAAGCCATTAAAACCATTATTTTCCATCCTTTTTTCATAATCTGAGAAGTATACTGATTGCATATATCACTAAAACCGATACGAATACCATGTTACAAAGCATACTCACGGGAACCTCATTAATATCTGTGACGTATCATCAAAATAATAAGCAAATCTCACCTTAACTAGTTGACTTTTCTTCTATTCTATCCTCATAGAAGTTAGAACTGCAGTAACTCACGTATAAGCACTCCAATATGTATACAATATTTTTCCATATATATATCCTCCAGTTGCTATCTATATGGAATCTCTATAGCTCCTTATCTCACTCTCATCTATCCCTGCCATCTCATCTACTACTACTAGTACCCATATATATATACTACTATGTATATATCTCTCTAGCACTCTCTACACTATATGTACGGATGACCTGAATATCATATGGTGTGTTTTATCCACACGCTATATCTACTCCCAGCCCGTCAAGGCACGCACGCACACAGATCGATGCTGAAATCGGGTCAAGGCATCACCACATCGAAGAGGGGACACGCCACCAAATCACACACACTATCATACTGGTTATCTATCTTTCGCGGTATTTACTATCTAGAGATGTTGCCTATATATATATAGGTTTAGTAGTTATGAGTTAGATATGACTTAGTATAGCTGTAGTATATACATATATGAGTATATAGCATATATAGTATATATATTTATATTTATATATATATATTATATGTACATGCTTATCTATCTATCTGATCTAGTATCTATGTAATCTAATCCTACGATATTTTCTTATTCTTATTTTTTATTTTATTATTATTTTTTTATTCTCACTATATTTTCGGTGTTATTGAGTTCTTATTGATTCACGCTAGTAGTGGTTGTAATATTATATTTACAGACTGTATTTATTTTTCTGGAGTTATTTTGTTTATTTTTTGTGTTTTGTTCGCTCGTATTTTTGATTCAGCCATTCGCGCGTACTACGCCACACTATCATTTTTAAATTCTTTAAGCGTATGTGTTATTTTTTTATATTTTTTTCTCTGCCTGTCTCTTTCTTTCTTTTCTCTCCTCTCTCTCTGGTCTGTCTTCTCTCTCGTCTTTCTGTCTCTCTCTCTCTCTCCCAACACATCCATCTCATCTCTCTCTCTCGTCTCTCTTCTCTCTCTCATCAACACACACATCACATCCACGATCATCTCCTCTCTCTCAGCCACAGCACACACACACACTCACACACACACCCACACACACACACACAGCTACTATATATATATTCATATATCGTATATATCATAATGATCTCTCATCTGCTATAGCTCTATATTATATATGTACTTCATATTCTATTTATACATTTTTTATGTTTATGGTATCATTCTATACTTGTATTTATATTTATCTATAGTATTATGTATATAACTATATATATAATATTTATCATATGTATACTATATGTATATTTCATCTATATATATATACTTATTGATCAATATGATTATTATATATTTTCATTAGTTATAACTATATTATATATATATATATATGTATATATATACATACATATATAGCATACGTATATATATATATATATATATATATAATATTATATATATTATATATACCAATTGCCTTATCTACATAATTATATGTATACTATACTATTATTTATCTTATATATATATTATCTCGCGTAGGCAGTTTATATATATGTACATTTATTTCTCACTATCTAAGTTACATATATATATATATAATATATTAATTTATATATATCTCTATATATATATATATATTACTATTATATGTATATATCATACAATACATATATATATATATATATATATATATATATATATATATATACCCTATATATACTGTGTGTGTGTGTGTGTGTGTGTGTGTGTGTGTGTGGTGTGTGTCGTGTGTGTGTGTGTGTGTGTGTGTGTGTGGTGTGTGTGTGTGTGTGTATGTGTGTGCGTGTGTGGTGTGTGCGTGTGTGTGTGTGGTGGTGTGTGTGTGTGTGTGTGTGGTGTGTGTGTGGTGTGTGTTTGCTTGCTCGTGTGTGCTTTCGTATTCGTGTTGCTGTGTGTGTCGCTGCTTGCTTTGTGTCTGTGTGTGTCGTGTGGTGTCGTGTGTTAGTAGTATGTGAGGTGTAGAATTTGGATTGTAGATGTGGTGTGTGTTTGTGGATCGCTGAGTGTGTGTGTTGGTGTGAGATGTGTGTAGTTAAGAATAATGGATATTAACGATGAAGGTAAATAGATATATTAATCAGTCAGAAAATAGACAGTAAAAATCAGGATTAACGAAAGGAAATATTAACGAAATGAACGATTAAACAACTAGCATAAAGAGAATAATCCTAGAAAATGAGGGAGACGAATTGTGAAAAAGAATTTCGTTTAATGCTGTGTGATATATTCACTTACTATTATTCTACTCGAATAGCTTTTCTACACGTACAATTACGCCCCACGCTTGTCCTCAGTCTTTAGTATATATTGTGTATCTTGGCAATTTTGAACTCGCTCTAGTAGTTACGTATTAATAGAAGCATTTTTTATTTTTCACACTCGACTCGTGAATTTTTGTTTTTTTTTGTTTTTCTCTTGGTGGTATTTTGCACTAGTTGTTATTTTTTTTTATTACTGTGAATTGAAGGGTCTTTGTCTTACGGGTATTCGATTTGTTTGTATTGTTATCTGATTCACATCCTTTTTTTGTCCTTAGTAGTTTTTAATATTACTTTCTTTATTAAACTTCTTTTGTCTTATATTATTTTATTTCCGTTTATCATTTTATCTGATTTTCCTTTATTTATATTATTTATCCATGATTATATATCCTTTATTGAGGAAGCATTCGTTCAGATTACATCTCCCCGTACGCACAGACATACAAACACGAACGCGGGCAACATATGCACACTTATACATACGCACACGCACACACACCACACACACACGCCCCACACGCACACGCACACACACACACACACATAGATACACATTTCTTTTAACCCCAATTTCATCGCCTATGTCTGTTTGCCACAAAATATCAAAGAAAACCCGAATACAAACAAAATAAACACACAAAAAAAAACACAAAAAGTACACACGAATTGAACTTAAAAAAAAAAACTCGAAAAAAGAAAAAAAAAAAAAAAAAAGAAAAAAACGGAAAAAAAAAAAAAAACGAAAAAAAAACATCAAGCAGAAACGAGGGAATTAACCCAGAAAAGCCAAAGAGCGGAAGTGGGCGACGAAAGAAGCACAAGGTCGACGAGAATCCCTACAAGACGGTCCAGAAACGTCTTGGAGCGAGAGTGACAGACTATGCAGGTGAGGGAGACTCGAGCCATGTTGGTTGTTTTCTTTCTCTCTTCTCTGTCTGTCTGTTTTTTCTCTGTTCTGTTTATGTGTGTCTCTTCTCTTGTCTGTCTCTGTTACTCTCTGTCTGTCTGTCTCTTTCTCTATCTGTCTCTCTGTTTCTCTCTGTCTCTCTGTCTGTCTGTCTGTCTGTCTCTCTCTCTCTCTCTCTCTCTCTTTCTCTCTCTATCTCCCCTCCCCCCTCTCTCTCTCCCTTTCTCCCTCTCTCTCCTTTATCTATCTCCCCTCTCTCTCTATCTCTCTCTCACACGTTCTCTGTCTGTTCCTTCTCTCTTACAGCTGTCGAATAATCGTATTCTGGGAAATCAGTTTTGCTTATCAATATACACCAAATTGCAGTGTTTTAGATAAGTCGTACATTTTACACATCACGATAAGGCCGTGCTTTTTTTTCTCTCTTGTGTATGTTTTAGCGGAAACATGAAAATCAATATTTAAGAATAAAAGCGTTTATTTGGCTTGCAAAAACATCACAACAGTTTTGTATTTACATTTTATCACACGTTTGGATACTTTGATTATTGCGTAATATCTAATTTGATTTCATATCTATTTACAGATCATTATACTAAGTCTAGGACCAACAATAGCATACAAACAAGGACCATATGAACACGCCAGCATAGATACTTGGCACACATTCACGCAGGGCAAGGCACGGAGGAGGCGTCTGCAGGGGGAGGAGCACCCGTCTTGAAGGATCTGCGAGGGTGAAGGAGCTCATGTGCGAACCCTCGCGAATCCCCGCGTCCCGTCGGGGCCTCTCGGCTCTCGCGTGACGCCCTGGGGCTGCTGCTGCTGGTGGAGGACGCGCCGGAAGGAGGCCGGCGAGGAGGGCACGGACACGCTGCCGGTCCTTAAGGCGCGGCGGTGGTGGAGGGCGGTGGGCTGCGGCGTGAGGCGGGAGGGACTCTGGCGCCAGGACCGCATGCGCTGGTAGTTGGAGCCGTCTTCGCCCTCGGAGTTGCTCGACTCGCCCCTGAGGTGCGCCAGCCGCGACTTGCTCCCCTTGAGGCGTGAGCGCAGCTCCTCCGCCGACACGCCGAACTCGCACTTGCTGTGCAGCCTCGGGGTCGAGTTCGGCGTCGGCGAGGCCTTCCGCTCGGACCTGCGGGCGCGGCGGAACACGTGCAGGCTCATCTTAGGGTCGTCCAGCTCCTGCAGGGCGCGCGCCGCCCCCCACACGTCCTCGTACTCGATGACCGCGCAGGTGGAGTTGCTGACCTCCGGCACCCGCACCGCCAGGGGCTGCAGCTCAGGGGGGAGGCCCCCGCCGGGCTTCGGCCGCATGACCTGCAGGGACGACACGGGGCCGTACACGCCGAACAGGGTGGCCAGGCCCTCCATGGACGCGTGCTCGGCGGGGACGTTGACGGCGATGATGGCGCGGGACGTGGGCGTGTCGCAGCGCAGGGCCTCGGGCAGGGGCGCCACCCGCCGCACCTTCGTGCCCTCCTCGTTCAGCTGCAGCACCAGCGACGTGCGCAGCGACAGCGCCAGCACACGCCAGTCGCGCGACAGCTTCTTGATCTTCTTGTATCCCGAGAGGAGCTTCAGCGACACGAAGCCCTCGCGGTGGCGCTTCACGTGCTTCAGCAGGAAGAGGTCCTTGGTGAGGCCCTCGTCGCTGAGGTACTCCTCGACCTGCTTGACCAGCGCCCGCATCAGCTGGGGCGTCACGCTCTTGAGGTCGATCTCCTGACCCGACTCGCCGCCCTCGCTCGTGTAGTCGGAGCCGACGTCGGTGGACGTGACGGACTCCGCCCCCAGCACGCTGAGCAGGTGCGGCAGGGGCGGGTTGGGCGAGGTATCGTAGTCCTCGTCCTCGTCCTCCTCGCTGGTGGTGTGGACGACGATCCTCGGGCCGTCGCTCTCCGAGGACGTCAGCGAGTTCGTCCTCTGGGGCTGGCTGCTGCGCCCGGTGTTCGCGCTGCCCTCCGTGTCGGCGTCAGACATCGCGCTGGTCTCCCTCGGCGTCAGGAAGGGCCTCTCGGGTGTGTCCTTGGCGGGGTCGTCCTCTGCGTGCGGGGA
The DNA here is from genome assembly GCF_003789085.1 of Penaeus vannamei. Lineage (NCBI taxonomy): Eukaryota > Metazoa > Arthropoda > Malacostraca > Decapoda > Penaeidae > Penaeus > Penaeus vannamei. Next base: position 158,717 of record NW_020868932.1, read on the forward strand.
AAGGTAGTGCTCGCGGGGGCGCCAGCAGGGGACTGGCCTGGGCGAGGGAGCGGAGACGGTCGGCGCCATGGTGAAGCCCTACGAGTGCCCGCCGACCAGGTTTCGCCTGCGGGAGGGACGGGATGCGTCTGACGGAGCTGCGTCGGGGAGAGCTGGCGGGGTCGTGGGTTGGAAGCTGCTCCTGGGCCACTGTCTGTTCCCTCTGAATTGCCTTTGATCGGTCAAACTGCTTTACTGCTGATCTTGAGGTAGGCTCTGTCAGCACAGCTTCGGGTTTCGGCTGCAAACGTCCTGCTGCTGACGACCAATCTCGTTCTCACTCAGCAGCCCTCCGCGACGCCTTTTTTATTCGCTGCTATCACGCTGATATGACGTCACCAGCAGTTCCTGTGTCTTTCCCGTCTCGTTCCGTCTCGAGTCCAGCTGCCGCGTCCACGTTTTTTCAGGGCTGAACTTTGGTGCT
>NW_020868932.1:170177-177677 GCF_003789085.1 Penaeus vannamei
CCCAAAGCTACAATGTAATTAAGTTTTGTGGAGTTTCTCGGGACCCATAGAATTAAACCCGGGTGGTGGGGTGAAAATTAGTATGTAAAAATGTCAATACCAAATCAAACTACAATTGATTGAAAAAAAATTAGTACATGTATAGACTGAACCCATCATATGGTGGTAAGTGTTAAGGGAAGGACCGACACACACACACACAACACACACACACACACACACACACACACACACACCACACACATATATATATATATATATATATATATATATATATATATATATATGAATATATAAATATATATATATATATATATATATATATATAAATATATAATAAAATATATGATATGTATTGTGAATGATATGTATTATATATATACATATAATAATATATAATATTTATATGCAAGTATATATACAAATATATGTGGAAAGAGAGAAAGAGGTGGGGGGGGGGGGGGGAAGTATGCAAATATATTTCCAAAAATAGAGACATTGACTCTCTCTGTGTCTATCTCGCTGTATATAATTTTCCCTCTTCTTTTTTTCACGCGAATCACCCTGCCGATCCTCCCTCCGCACATTCAAATATTTTAACCGTTACATAAACTCTCCCTCGGATGTGCAGCAGATGGCGCTTCTAGAACCTTCTTATCGCAAATATCTTTCGGTATTTTATGGTCTCTTTTATCTATTTTTATTTCCATCTACTTAATTATTCGTGTTATGAAAATGAAAGGGAATTATTTGAAAATGAAATGTTTATTCGTATTTTTTCCACGGTCTGTATGTATGTTTATCCACCTGAATCTGTGTGTGTGTGTGTGTGTGTGTGTGTGTGTGTTTATATGTGTGTGTGTGTGGTGTGTGTGTGTGTGTGTTGTGTGTGTGTGTTGTATATCTTTGTGTGTGTGTGTGCGTGTGTACACATGAAGAGGCACAAACAAACAGGGTCATTCTTCTCATACATTTCGAACATTGCTGCATAATAACCATTTTCCAACGAGAAAAATACATTCCTTATTGCCCTCAAGACTCTCCAGGGATACTTTTACAGAGAAGAGATGATAGAGAAGAGGAGGAGAGGAGAAAGAGACGGAGGGGAGGGAGGGAGGAAGATCAGGCAAGGGGAGGAGGGAGGAAGAGGGATGAGGAGAATGAGAGATCGTGGAGAGAGCAAGAGGAGGGAAAGGAGAAGAGAGAGAGAGAGAGTAGGCCCATGAGAGAGAGCAGCAGAGAGAGATCGAGAGAGGAGGAGAGAGAGAGAGATCAATGAGAGAGAGAGAGGAGACGGGAAGAAGAGAGAGACGAGAGACAGACGAGAGCCAGAAAAGAGATTAGTAGATAGAGAGAGAGAGAGACTGAGAGGAGATGAGAGGAAGTAGAGCACGAGACGGACCGGAAGGCATAACAGTAGCAGCTACGACAGATCAGGAAGAACAAAAGAAAATTTCATTTTCAAGTCCGAAAGGCCAGTCTAATGATTGTTGACAACGGAAGAATGATAATTATTGAGTTATAGAAATTAAAACTAACATGAGTTAATTATCTATACAGCCGCAAAAGTAAAGTTCACTGTTTCTTCATGTTCCTGCGTCTGTCATGTCTGTCTATTTCTTTGTCGGTCGCCTCTCTATCATCTCGTATGACCTATTTGGTCTATGATCTCTCTCCCTCTCATCTCTCCTCCGTGTCTCTCTCCTCTCTCCTCTCTCCTCTCTGTCTCTCTCTCCTCCTCTCCGCTCTCTCTTCCTCTCGCGCTCTCCCTCTGCTCTCTCTTCTCTCCGCGTCTCCTCTCCCTCTCCTTTCGCTCTCCTCTCTCCAATCTCCTCGCTGCCCCTTCTCCCTCTCCCTCTCACCTCTCACTTCGGCAACTCTCATCTCTCTCTCTCTCTCCGTCTCTTTCTCTCTCTCACTCACTCTCTCCTCTCTCTCTCTCTCTGCTCTCTCTCGCTCTCTTTCTCGCTCCTCCCTCTCGGTCCTCCTCCCGTGTCGTCTCCTCTACCCTTCCCTCTCCCTCTCCCTCCTCTCCCTTCTCCTCTCTCTCCTCTCTCTCTCTCTCTCTCTCTCTCGTCTTCTCTCTCTCTCTCTCTCCCTTTCTCTCCTCTAACCCTTCCCTCTCCCTTTCCCTAGGTTACCTCTATTTTGGGTATCGTGACGCTTGTTACGAATGTGCAAAGCAGAGACACTTTTTCTTCTTCTCCTTCGTCTCTCTGTTCTAAAACTTCGGCTCAGAAAATCTAACACCGCTTCTGGATATCGCCCCGTGTTGGTTCGGTTCCCGCCGCCTTCCATGTTTGAACCTACTGAAGAACTATTTATCAGGTAATGTGTAACGTGATCTCCTCTCCTCTCGTCTGTCTGTTTCTTCCTGTCTGTCTGTCTGTCTGTCTCTCTCTCTCTCCTACTCGACCTCTCTCTCTCCTCTCTCTCTCTCTTCTCTCTCTCTCCTCTCTCTCTCTCTCTCTCTCCTCCCTCTTCTTCTCTCTGTCTTCTCTCCTTTCTCTCTTTCTCTCTCCTCTCCATTTCTTCTCTTTCTCTCTTTCTCTCTCTGAATCTTCTCTACTTCTCACCGTTCTCTCTCTCTCTCTCTCTCTCTCTCCCTCTCTCTCTCTCTCTCTCTCTCTCGCTCTCTCTCTCTCTCTCTCTCTTTCCTCTCTCTCTTCTCTCTCTCTCCTCTCCCCACTGTGTGTGCTGGTCTGGGTGGTGTGTGAGTCTGTCTGTCTGTCTGTCTGTTGTCTCTCGTCTCCTTCTTCCTCTCTCTCTATCTTTCCTCTCTCTCTCTCGTTCCTCTCTCCCTCTCTTCCTCTGCTCTCTGCTCGCTCTCTCTCTCATCTCTCTCGCTCTCTCTCTCTCTCTCGCTCTCGCTCTCTCTCTCTCTCTCTCTTCTTTCTCTCTCTCTCTCTCTCTCCTTCTCTCTCTCTCTCTTCTCTCTTTCCCCTCCGCTCTCTCTCTCTCTCTCTCTCTCCTCTCTCCCTCCTCTCTCACTCTCTCTCTCTCTCCTCTCTCTCTCATCTCTTCCTACTTTGCCTCTCTACCTCATTCTTCTCTCTCCTCTCTCTCCTCTTCTCTTCCTCTCTACCCCCACTCTCTCTCCTCTCTCTTCCTCTCTCTTACTCTCACCCTCAGCTCTCTCTAGCATCCTCCTCTCACTCTCAAACTCTTTCCTTTTCTCTCTACTTCCTTCCTCCCCCCTCTCCCCAGTCTCTCTCTCTCAATCTTACTCCCTCTTCCTCTCCTTCATACTCAATCTCTCACCTCGCTTCCCCTCTCTTATCTCTCTGTTTCGTCTCTCTTTCCTTCCCCTCTCTCCCTTTCTCTCTCTATTCTCCGTCTTCGTCTTCGAAACTATTATTGCATCGTTTTTTTTTTTGTTGTTGTTTTCTTTACTATTGTTTTGTTGTTTTCCAAGATTCAAATGAACAGCTGGTTTCTTACTAGGTTTTCCTTGTTATTCTATATTCATCACTAGTTATTCACTGGTATCTTTAACTTGTCTAGGACCCATATGAATAAGGATTGGTACAACAGAAGGCATATTTCTCAAGGCCCCAGTATGGTCCTTTTTACATATGTTTTCTTCTATTATTTTGTTTCTAATTTCGTGTAGCAACGTCAAAATCGTTTGATAAATGCTTTACTTTCACTTTTATCCTATACGCTAACAATCACAACAGTTTTACGCTATATTAGAAATTGGACACCAGATAGGTCGATCTCTCATTAAAAAAAAGAATTTGCTCTCTCTGTCTGTTGGATCTTCTCTCTCTTTGTCACTCTTTGTATATATATATTTGTGTATATATATTATATATATTACTCATATATAATACATATATATTTATAAACACACACACACACACACACACACACACACACACACACATCACATACATACACACACACATACACACCATACACACACACACACACACACACACACACACACACAGCACACACACACACACACACACACACACACACACACACACACACACACAACACACACACACACACACACACAGATAGGGACAGCAAGTTCTTTTTAAAAAAATGAGAGATATAAAATGTATTTAATATAAGAAGAGGAAGAAGAAGAATAGAGAAAAAAGAAAATGAAAGAAGAAGCAGAAAAAAGGAAAAAGAAGGAGGAGGAGCTGGAAGAGGAGAAGGGAAAAAAGGGGAGAAGACAGAGAAGGAGGAGGAGGAGGAGAGCGAAAGGTCAAAGGTCGATCTACTCCTCCTTCGGCCCGACTTCCCGTCTCGATTATTGATAGGGAAACGGGGGCACAGCGGCTCTGTTTTCGGGAGGTCATAGGATCTTAAGGTCTGATGCCATTACCAGTACATAATAGGACACCGTGCTATCACTCGTTGGTTGGGAGAGGATAGGATGTGGTCGATGCCGTCCGATACAAAGAGGACATGGATACAGAACTGGATCAGCGGCGGAGGACGTGAGGTGGTGTGGCTGCTCAGGAGATACTCCGAGAGGACTTGGTTGTCGGTGGCTCATAGGACTTCCTGGCGTGGCTCGATCGATGATAGGGGGAGACAGTTTATCGCCTCGTAAGATAGGAGTGTTTCTGTTCTGGGAGACTTCGTGGTATTTTGTTAAGAGTTATAAATTGTTTTGTAAATGGCTGACGAAAGGGGTCCATTGCACACGCCAATTCAGATATGCAACTGATACAAATATAATCTTTAGACGGAAGAGAATTGTCTCTAATTTTCTCAATTTTTCTCAACATTCTTCTGTAGATGAAAATGTGTTCTGATGTCCTTTTGTAAATGCATTCACACGAGGAAAATATTCTTCTGGCATGCATTATCCTTGTTCTTTTAATGAGTGCTTTCATTATTAAACCTTTGTTATGGTTCTGGTAGACTTTTCGTCTTTGTGAATATATCTGTAAACAATATGATGTCAAGCTTAAATCTTCACGTTTGTTTTACTCCTAAAAAGTCTCATTTTTACAAGACAATAAAATACAACAATAACTGTCAAAACCCCCCCCTCAAATAATCACAAAACAGATCAAAACAAAAAAATAAAAAGACAGCTCAACCGCACACGCAAAAATTCAACCCATGTTGTCTTTAATTTTATCTAATATGGGAAAATACATGCATCAGCCACGGAGACACATTCACATGGTAACAGTGTGTATGTTCCCCCATCACCTTTAAGACACGCGGCCCAGACGTGACTCTGCCTTTGCAAGTCCCTCCGTCTGCAGTTGCTTTGTGGGGGGGGGGATGCTAAGGATGGAGGTTAGGAGCGGAGAGGAGGGTAGGGGGGGAAATGTAATGGGTGAGGGAAGCGGTGGAGGGTGCGGGTGTAATGGCGTGAGGAAAGGGGGGGAGGTGGGGGTTGGCTTCTTCTAAAATGGGTGAGGAGCAGGAGGTTGGGGGTGAATGGGTGAGGAAGGGTGAATGGGGAAGGAAAGGACGGTAGGCGGTGTGTAATCGGTGAGGAGAAGAGGTGGGGGGCCCAGCTGTAATGGCGCATGCACGGGAAGGGATGCGAGGGTGGAGGAAAAGGAAGGTAGGGGGGAGGTTGTAATGGGGTGAGGAAGGGGCTGGAGGTGCGGAGGAGAACAGAGTGGGGGCGTGTAATGGCGGTGAGGGAGAAAGAGGTGGGGGGTTGTACTGGGAGGGAAGGGAATGGAGTGGGAGAGAGAGGAGGTGGGGAGTGTAATGGTGAGGAGAAAAGCTGGGGGGTGTTATAGGGTGAGAGGAAGGTGGTGGAGGAGGTGCGGGGGTGCCTAACATGGGTGAGGGAGAGGACGGTGGGTAAAGTGAGTGATGATGGATGGAAGTCGGCTTAGGGAAGAGGGACCGGTAGGGGTACTGTATGATGCGGTGAGAAGGGGATGGAGGTTGGCGAGGCGCAGGAAGGTAGGCGGGGTGTTAATGTGCCGCAGGGCAGAGGAGGTTGGGGAGTGTAATGATGGTAGGGAAGGATGGACGGTGTGGGTGTAGGGAGANTGTTTTACTCCTAAAAAGTCTCATTTTTACAAGACAATAAAATACAACAATAACTGTCCAACCCCCCCCCCCCAAATAATCACAAAAACAGATCAAAACAAAAAAAATAAAAAAGACAGCTCAACCGCACACGCAAAAATTCAAACCCATGTTGTCTTTAATTCTATCTAATATGGGAAAATACATGCATCAGCCACGGAGACACATTCACATGGTAACAGTGTGTATGTCCCCCCATCACCTTTAAGACACGCGGCCCAGACGTGACTCTGCCTTTGCAAGTCCCCTCCGTCTGCAGTTGCTGTGTGTGTGGGGGGGGGGTTGCAAGGGATGGAGGGGAGGAAAATGAGGTGGGGGGGATGTAATGGGTGAGGGAGAGGAGGTGGGGGGGGTGAATGGGGAGGGAGAAAGGTAATGGGTGAGGGTGTAATGGGTGAGGGAGGAGAGGGTGGGGGCAATGGGTGAGGGAACAGGAGGTGGAGGTTGGGGGGAGGTGGGAGGGAGAAGAGGTGGGGGGTGTAATGGGTGAGGGAAGGGATGGAGGTGGGAGGGAGAAGAGGTGGGGGGTAATGGGTGAGGGAAGGGTGGTGGGTGGAGGGAGAAAGGTGGGGGGTGTAATGGTGAGGGAAGGGATGGAGGTGGAGGGAGAGGAGGTATGGGGGGGGGTGTAATGCGTGAGGGAAGGGGTGGAGGGAGGGAAGGAGGGTGGGGGGTGTAATGCGTGAGGGGAAGGGGTGGAGGTGGGAGGGAGAGGAGGTAAATGGGTGGTGATTGGTAGTGGGAGGATGGGTGTAATGGGGAGGAAAGGATGGAGTGGGGGGGAGAGGTGGAGGTGTAATGGTGAGGGAAGGGATGGGGGAGTGGAGAGGGAGGTGGGGCGAGGGTGTAATGGTGAGGGAAGGGATGGAGGTGGGAGGGAGAGGAGATGAAGAATTGAGTTGAGGAGAAGAGGGAATATGGGCGGGGTATAAAGAGTGAGGGAGGGGAAGGAGGTGGGGGTAGGGTGTGAGGAGTGAGGGAAGGAGTGGTGGTCAGGGTAGGAGTTTATGTGTGTGTGTGTGTGTGTGTGTGTGTGTGTGTGTGTGTGTGTGTGTGTGTGTGTGTGTGTGTGTGTCGAAAGGTTGGGCTAGGGGGGGTGGGGGGGAACGTGTGTGTTAAACCACATATTTTTGTTGTGCGTCTGTATGTTTGTGTGTTCATAACTCACTGTGGCTTCTGAGTACATACCTGTGTAATTGTGTATTTTACGTGTGTATGTGTACGTGTATATTTTTTCTTTTCTTTTCTTTTCTTTTTTATTGTTCAGGTATATGTTGGTGGTCTGTGTTTTTAAAGGAAATATCCGTAGCAATTATGGTGACATTTCATCGCCAGTGATAGTGGCAATTCAAAACGAAATTAATCATAACGACCATAATTATGCCCAGTAATTAAGGAAATGACTGAAATGATGAGGGAATTGACTACCATGACAATAGTAGTAATGGTAATGATGATGACACCTAC
>NW_020868932.1:182677-190177 GCF_003789085.1 Penaeus vannamei
TCATCATTATCATAATCGATGCATTTTTCTTAACTTTTTCTTATTTTTTTATCATCATCGATATACTTATGGGCAGTCACGTGACACCATGACCGTCATGGTGAATATCTCATTTGTTTTGTTTTCTTTCATTCTTTCTTTCTTTTCTTTTTTTATATCTACTCTTAAATTTATTATCAGAGTCTTTACCATCTATTCACCGTGTTTACATTTTTCTCTTTCTATTGTTTTTAAATTTATCATATGTTTGTATTTTTTCTGTTTCTCTATGTCATACATCCACATTTACAGCCTTTTCCCCTATTTCTTTATTTCTATTATTGTGATCATTATCCGATTTTCATTGTTATAAGTTTTTCCATATAAATTAATTATTATCATGCCGTTTCTCAATTTATCATCATTATCGTAATTTACCTCATGCATCCACATTTACCAGTCTTGGTTCTGATTAACCATTTTTTTTAAGTTTTGAATATATTTACCATTCTTTAAGATCAATTGTCTTGTCTTAAAAGTTAAATAATCATTAAAAAAAAATATTAGTCTCTTTTTAAAACGAATCAAGCATTCACTCTCCACAAGAAATTAAATAATCATACAAAACCCATCATCCAGCCACATTATGCTCACATTTCTTTTTTTTATTTTCAAAAATCACGCGGCGAGCACATGATATGCATATATAGGTCGATCACGTGACGAGGTCCTGAGGCGACGGTTACAGAATTGGGAACCGTTGAGATCGCGGACTGGCGGCGGTTACGCGGCAGGTGGTGGTTCACACAGGAAGGGAGAAGGAGGGAAAGGCGGAGGGAGGGAGGAAGGGAGGAAGGAGGGAAGAGGGGAGGAAGGAAGGAAGGAGGGAGGGGAGGAGGAGGAGAAGGAGGGATGAGGGGAGGAAGGAAGGAAGAAGGGAAGAGAGGAGAAGAGGGGAGGGAGGAAGGGAGAAGAGGGAGAGAGGGAGCGAGGGGAAGAGAGAAGGAGGAAGAGGGAGGAGGGAGGAGAGAGAAGGAGGAAGAGGGGAGGGAGGGAGGAGAGAGAAGGAGGAAGAGTGGAGGGAGGGGAGGGAGGGGTGGAAGAGTAAAGGAAGGGAGAGAAGAAGAGAAAAGAGGAGGAAGGGAGAAGGAGGGAAGAGGAGAGGAATGGATGGAGGAGGTGGGATAGAAGAGAGAAGAAAGGAAGGAGAGGAGGGAGGGAGGAAGGGATAAGGAGGGAAGAGGGGTGGATAGAGAGAGGGTGGGAAGAAGTGGGATAGAATAGAGAAGGAGGGAAGAAGAGAAAACAGAAGAAGAGGAGGAAGGGGGGAGGAGGGAAGAGGGACGGGGTGGATAGAGGGATGGAGGGAAGAGGCTGGATAGAATAGAGAAAGAGGGAAGGAAGAAGGGAGAAGGAGGGAAGAGGAGAGAGGTGGTTAAAGGAACAGAGGGAAGAGGTGAGATAGAATGGAGACGGAATTGAAGGAGAAGAGGAGGGAGGAAAAAGGGGAAAGGAAAGAGTAAAAGGGTGGATAGAAGGATGGAGGGAAGAGGTAGGAGAGAATAGAAAAGGAGTAAAGGAGAGGAGGGAGAAGTAAAGAAGAGGCGGAAGGAAAGGATAAAAGAGGAGGAGGAAAGGGGAGAAGAAGGGAGGAGGTGGGATGGAGAAAGAGAGAAGAGGAGAAGAAGAAAGGGAAGAGGTAAGAAAAGGGAGGAAGGGAAGACGTGGATAGGAGAGGGAGAGGGGAGAAGAAGAGGCAATTAGGAAGGAAGAGATCGAGGAGAGAAGAGGAAGGGAGGAAAGGAAGAATGCTTAGAGAAGGAGGAAGGGAGGAGGGAGGGAGAGGAATAAAGGGAAGGAAATGAAGATAAGGAAGGGAAGGAAATGAAGAAGGAGATGGAGAGAAAGTAAGAGAAACAGAAGAAGTGACAAGAAGGAAGAAGGGAAGATATTCACCGAAAAGGGAGGAAGGAGAGACGGAAGAGGTGGAATAAGGAATAAAGGAAGAGGGGTGGATGGAGAGAAGAGAAGGAAAGAGAGAGGGACTCTCTCTCTCTTCCCTCCCTATCCCTCCCTCTTCCTCTCTCTATCTCTCTCCTTCTCTTCTCTTCTCTTCTCTTCTCTTCTCTTCTCTCTCTCTCTCTCTCTTCCTTTCTTTTTTTTTCTCTTTCCCTCCCTTTTTGTCTTTATCACTCTCACTCTTTCTCTCTTTCTGTCTCTCTCAATCTCTATCTCTCTCTCTCTCTATTTCTCCCTCTCCTCCTTTTACTTTCTTTCTCTCTCTCCCTTTACCTCTTCCTACCTCTTCCGCTCTCTCACTTTCTCTCTCCCTCTTTCTCTTTTTTCTCTCTCCCTCTCTTCCTCTCTATTCCACCCTCTCACTCTCTCTCTGTCTCTCTTTTTCTCTTTTTTCTCTCTCCCCCTCTTCCTCCGTATCCTGCCCTCTCACTCTTTCTCTCTCTCCCTCTTTCTCTTTTTTCTCTCTCCCCCTCTTCCTCCCTATCCTGCCCTCTCACTTTCTCTCTCTCTCTCCCTCTTTCTCTTTTCTCTCTCTCTCTCTCTCTTTCTCCCTATCCCCCTCTCCTCTCTCTCTCTTTTTTCTCTCTTCTTCCTCCCGCCCTCTCACCCTCTCTCTATCTCTCTCTTTCCCTCATCTTCCTCTCTCCTTCCTTCCTATATCTGTATTGTATCATTTCAAAATGTGATCCTTCCGTTTTTTCTTAAAAACAGGAGTGCTACAAAATACATTTTTTTATTTTCTTCTTTTCTTTTTATTCTTCTCTTATCCCTTCCCGCAGCTTTTAAATGTCTGGAAAAAGCGCGCGGTTTGTGCGTGGCGAGAATTATTTTTTTTCCTCTTTCTTTTCTTTTCTTTTCTTTCTTTTTATATTTTCTCAACGTTTGAGGTGAAGAACATAGACCTTTGTTTTTCTTCTTTTATTTTGATCTGTCATTTCATTTTGTCATTACTGTTAGATATTTATCACATTAATCTTCGTAAATGATAATAATAATAACAATAATAACATATGAATTAACATTTAACAATAACTATAAGGTCATAAGCGAGAATATTTTTTTAACATTTTTCTCACTTTTTTCTTTATCTTTTATCCGTAATTCGTCGATGAATATATAATCAATTAATGGGAATCAACACTCAGCAATAACAACATATTTACCTATATAGTATCACCAAAAACGAACATTTTTTTTAAATCTCGATTTTTTTTCAAAGATTACAATTTCTCATCTCCTTTTTTTCAAATATTCACATTTTTTTCTATTTTTGTCTTTTTCTTTTCTTTTCCTTCAAAGATCACAATGTTCTCATCTCCTTTTTTCAAATATTCACCTTTTTTCTATCTTTGTCTTTTTCTTTTGTTTTCCTTCAAAGATCACAATTTTCCCATCTCTTTATTTTCAAATATCCACATTTCTTTCTATCTCTCTTCGTCTTTTTCTTCCTTTTATTTATAAATCACAATTTACCTTTTTATCAAACATCCACACTTTTCTCTTTCTCTTTGTCTTCTCCTCATTTTTCCTTCAAAGATCACAATTTTTTCATCTCTATAAATCTGTTTTTTTCCTTCTCTGTCTCCAAGCGTGGTCGTTCAAAGTCGTACAGAGTGGAAACCTGTCGTGGGTCGTCTGCCAGGTCGTCAGTTTACACAACAACGTGCACCCTCGTCCGCCAGTGCCATCCAGTGTCACCTCAGCTTGAAATGGCGGAAGTGTATGCAAATGGCACTTCATTATTACCTTCTAGTTCTGAAGAGTGAGAGAGAGAAAAAGGAGGGAGGGAGAGGAGAGGAGGGAGGGAGAGAGAGGGAGGGAGGAAGGGATGGGGAGGAGGGAGGGAGGGAGGGAGGGGGATGGGAGGGAGGGGAGGGGGGAGGAGGGAGGAAGGGATGGGGAGAAGAGGGAGGGAGAGAGGAAGGGAGAGAGGAGAGGGAAGAGAGAGAGAGAGAGAAGAGAGAAGAGGAGAGAGAGAGAGAGAGGAAGGGAGAGAGAGAGAGAGAGAGAGAGAGAGATACAGGCAAATACAGAAATAGATAGATTAAAAGTGAAAGAGGGAGATGCAAAGAGAGAGAGACAGACAGACAGACAGAGTTTAAAATAAATCATATTAATATCCAAGAAGTTCGGTTTGTTCTCTCGTTGTGTGTCGACTAAATTAATTCTGGAGATTATGCTTGGTTGAATGTATCTATTGTTATTCTTATCACTATCATTGTTATCATCATTATTTCCATTATCAAGATTATCATCACTATTATCATTATCATTATCATCATAATCATTTTTGTTATCTTTATCATAATCAACACAGTTATTATCACCATTACCAAAATCATTATCAACATTAACATTATCATTATTATCATAATGATAATGATAACAATTATCATCAATTTCTTCATTATTATTGCTATTGTTACTATTATTACTAATTTTTATAATCATTATCATTAATATTTATTTTCTAGGTGTTACAAGCAAGCTTTATATAATACTTGTCCCTTAATAAAAATCACATAAAAGAAAGAGAAAAGAAAGAAAAAACGAAGCACGGAAAAGAGAAAAGAAAGAAAAAAAATAGAACGACAAAAGAAAAAAAAGGAAAAAGATAATGGAAATACACACAATTTAAAGAGGAATTTGAAATTGACAAGGATGCTCGAGTCTGCACGTGGCGGTTAAGTTAGGCCGGAGTCAAAGAAAATGGGAGAAACAGAAAATGGAAATAAGAAGGGAAACGGATAAAGAGAAAATGGGAAAAGGGGGAAAAAGAGAAAATTGGGGAAAAAAAAAGGAAAAAGAAGAGGGGAGGGAGAATCAGATGTGTGTGTGTGCGTGTGTGTGTGAGAGAGAGGGAGTGTGAGTGTATGCGCGTGTGTTTTTGTACGTCTATGTGTGCGTGTGAGTGTATGTACGTGTGTGTGTGTGTGTATGTGCGCATATATGTGTAGATACTAATAGATATATCAATAAACAAAAAAGGACAAAAAACTACAAAACTTAAAACATTAAATAATAAAAAAAAAAAACACACACAGCACTTAATTTGCTTTCCGTCACCAGGGCGGCGTAAGTGAAGGGCCCAATCACAGTTTTAAAAAAAATGACAATAAAAAAAAGATCTTGCTTGACGCCCGCATGGCAACTTTAGCTGAGAGAAACTTGGCCAAACGTGATATTGGCCACGTGGCGAAAGTGTTGTCATTAGTGTCCTTCTCATGAACATTATCGTTAATATTGTACCGTTATTGCCTTGTGATACGATGATGAAGATGATGATAATTGTGATGATGATAAGGTGATAGCAGAAACAGTATTAGAAAAACTGATAATAACAATGATAAACTGTAATCCTATCGGCCATTATCCGTATAAAAATCTACAACAAAATCTAACGGCATCAACACGACTACCAGTCATATAAATATTCAAACCCACATTTGGAATTCAGTAACTTGACCTCATTTCACACAGCAACTGGACTGAATTTGGCAAAGAGATTTATTCATTCCCAACATACCATAGCGACGTAAAGCGGTGTGTAAGCGACCGACCCGCAGGTTATTCTCACCAACAAAAGATCTTTATTTTGGCGCTTTTTTCTCTATTTCAGTTGTTTTCTTTTTATTTCAGAACATAAATAAACAAGTAAATTGCTGATTACATAAAAAAGACATGAGAAAATGAAAATAAATAAGAGAAATAGCATATACTAGTATTCTGTGTCTGTAATATCATTCGAAATGTTAATGATGATAACGAAAACTAATATTAGCAAAAATATAGTTAATTACAATTATCGTAAAAATAATCATAACTATAAGATAAAGATGGTAATGATAACATTGATAATAATGATGATATTAATAACAATAATATTGATAATAATGATAATCATATTTATAAATATACCGATAGTAATAATAATAACAATGATAATCATAGCATCAACATTGATAATAATGACAAATAATGAAATCAGTAACGAAAACAATGATACTTACGACGATGATAATGATAGAATAATAGGAACAATAAGAATGATAACAAAATGACAATGGTTTTTAAAAAGTGATAATGATACTGACAATAATAATAATAATACAAAAACCAATAATAATAATGATAACAAACAAAACAACAATAATAATTATGATGATGATGACAATAGCACTAATACAAATGATAATGATAATAAACCAATAATAATAATAATAATGATACTAATAATATTAACAATAATAATAATAATGATAATAATAATAATAATAATAATAAATAATAATAATAATAATGATAATAATAACAATAATAATAATAGCACTAATAATAAAAATAACAATAACAATAATGATAATAATAATTATTATAATTATCATTATCGGTATAGCGAAAATATTAATACTAAATATCAATAATTCCAAGAATTCCAATAATAATAACAGTAATTATAGTAATGACAATAATAATAATGGTACGAAATTAATGATGATAATAATCATAATAATGATAATAAGAATGATAACAATAATAACAATATTTATTTTTGTCGTTATCATTGGCATAATGAAAATACCAATAATAATATCATCATCCTCATTATTGCCATCATTACCATCATTAAAATTGCTAGTAGTAGTAGTAGTAGTAGTAGTAGTATCATTATCATGAGAATACCAATAATAATATTGATGATAATCGTATGATGATGATAATAATAACAACAACAACAATAATAATAAAAAATAATACTTATCATTATTATTATCATTATCATTAAATGCCAATAATAATAACAATAATGATAATGATAATAACAACAATAATAACAATACGCTACTTCTTTATACTCAGCCTCCCTTCAGCCAGGGATCACACGCGGATGAAGTCAAATTCTAGGTTAGTCCTGCCTACCCTTATGTATGATTCACAACAGCGATTGGTTAAATTGCTAAATCAGATAGTTATGTTAGTGAATTTTTTACCTTCTTTGTTTTGTTATATAAATCTTCTTTCGTGTATATGTTTTTAAAGTCATATTTCATTTTATCATTATCATTAACATGCGCATCATTTTGTTTTATGTTTTTGTTTTGTTTATTTTTCGTTCGTTTCATTGCCTAGTTGTGCTATAATTAGTTTTACGCAATTTAATCAATATTTCCCCACTCTCTTACCTTACCCACACACCTTTCCCATGTCCTCCCCCTCCCCCCTACCTTCTTCCCTTCCAAGCCTCCCTTATTTTCCTCTTTCCTCTACCCTAACCTCTGATTCCCCCGTCCCTCTCCTCCCCTCTCCCCTTTCCCCGCTATCCCTCCTCCCCTCTCGTCCTCTCCTCCCTCCCCTCCTCCCCTCTCGTCCTCTTCTCCCTCCCTCCTCCCCTCTCGTCCTCTTCTCCCTCCCCCTCCTCCCCTCTCGTCCTCTCCCCCCCTCCCTCCTCCTCTCTCCCTTATTTCTGGCTCCTCTAAGCCCCCCCCCCCCCGCTACTTCCCT
>NW_020868932.1:197677-205177 GCF_003789085.1 Penaeus vannamei
GTACACCACCACGCACACACAGACAACCACGCACACATACACAACCACGCGCACACACAACCACGCACACAACACCCGCACACAACACGCACCGCACACAACCACGCATAACACAACCCGCACACCACAGCAACCACGCATACACAACAACCACGCCCACACACACCACTCACACAACAGCACACACAACCACACTCACACACTTCCTCTACACACAAACACACATCCAATCCTACAGTACAATGCAATCCTATGCACACCCCTTTTGGTTCCTCCCATCCTTGCCTTACCGAATAAACCGTCTTGCTGTAAGGATACGCGTTCCAGGATTCCTCGTGGACCTCCAGGGCGCCCTCAGGAGCCAACAGCCGGACGAAGGCAGGGACTTTCCTGGGGGGAAGAAGGTAGGATGAGATGAGGCTGTTTTGAGGAGATGGTCGGCCTCTTTCGGTCTGTGTGTGTGTGTTTTTATGGCTGGTTCTGTGTGTTTCTCTCCGTCTCTCTCTATATGTATATTCTAATATGTTCTTCGCTTCATCTCTCTCTCTCTCTCTCTACTGTTTCTCCTCTCTCTTTCTCTCTGCTCTCTCTCTTTCTTTCTTTCTTTCTTTCTTTCTTTCTCTCTCTCTCTCTCTCTCTCTCTTCTCTCTCTCTCTCTCTCTTCTCTCTCTGCTCTCTTCTCTCTCTCTCTCTCTCTCTCTCTTTCCTCTCTGCATCTCCCTCTCTCACTTTTTGTCTATTTTTTTGCTATGTCTACTTGAAACTCACTCACTCTCTCTCTCTCTCTCTTCTCTCTGCTCTTCTCTCTCTCAATCTATCTATCTCTATTTATCTATCAATCTATCTCTTTATCTGTCTGTCTCTGTCTCTGCCTTCACCACACAGCCAACCTCAACCACTCCCAGGACTTACTTCTTGAGGTGGTAGATCTTGTACGTGTACTGCCCCTCCGTGAACTTCCCCCCCAGCAAGGCGTGTCCGCGAAAGGGCTCATTCTTCACCACTTCTACTCCCTCTCCTCCTCCTGTTTCTCTCTTGCTGACCTCCGCCACTCCGTATAACTGAGCGAGGTGGTACTGGTAGGGAGAGAGAGAGAGAGAGAGAAAAATTAGGGAGGGGTGAGAGCAGCCTTATTAGATGAGGAGGTTAAGGATGGGAAGATGCTTTGTGGCATGCTGGATTTGGTGTCGGGGAGAGGGATTTGAAGTTTCACCCTTTTGATCTGTCTGTATCTGTTCTGGTATCTGTCTCTCTGTTCTGTCTGTCTCTCTCTCTCTCTCTCTCTCGTCTCTCTGCTGCTCTCTCGTCTCTCTCTCTCTCTCTCTCTCTCTCTCTCACTCTCTCTCTCTCTCTCTCTCTCTCTCTCTCTCTCTCTCTCTCTCTCTCTCTCTCTCTCTCTCTCTCTCTCTCTCTCTCTCTCTCTCTCTTTCTCTCTCTCTCTCTCTCTCTCTCTCTCTCCCTCTCTTCTTCTCCATTCTCTCTCTCTCTCTTCTCTCTCTCAATGAAGGGAAGAAAAAAGGTTTGGTTGAAATCTGACCATTCGAGAGCGTGGTTTAAAAAAAAGGATGATGAATTTCGGTAAGAAGAAATTAAAAGAAGAAGAGAAGAAATACAGAAAGAAGTAGAAGAAGAAGAAAAAGAAAGAAGTAACAAGAAGAAGAAGAAAGAGAAAGAAGTAAAAGAAGAAGAAGAAAAGAAGAAAAAGAAAGAAGAAGAAGAAGAAAAAGAAAGAAGGAAGAAGAAAAAGAAAGAAGTAATAGAAAAGAAGAAGAAGAAGAGAAAGAAGTAAAGAAGAAAAAAGAAGTAAGTGGAATAGAAGAAAAGAAGAAAAAGAAAGAAAAAAGATTAATAGAAGGAGAAGAAAAAAGAAGTAATAGAAGAAGAAGAAGAAAAAAATAGAAAAGAAGTAATAGAAAAGAAGATAAGGAAAGAAGTAATAGAAGAAGAAAGAAAAAGAAGAGAGAGAAAGAAGAAGGAGAAAGACGAAAAAAAAAAAGAGGAAAGGAAGAACAAGAAAAAGAAAGAAGAATAGAAAAGAAGAAGAAAAAGAAAAGAAAGAGAAGAAGAAGAAGATAATAGAAGAAGAAAAAAACAAGAAAAGAAAAAGAAAGAAGTAATAGAAGAAGAAAAAAAGAAAGAATAGAAGAAGAAAAAAAAAACAATGTGAGTTTAAATTCTGGCCTTCCGAGAAAGTGGCGATGAGATAATGTGATATAAAGAAAGAGATGATAATGAGATAAAAAGGGTGCAAGAAATAATAAGATTAAATAAAAAAAAATGAAATAAGATCGAATAAAATGATACGAAAAAAAAAATCGAATAAAAAATCATACGAAAATAAAATAAAGAAAAAGAAATGATCGAATAAAAATGATACGAAATATAAATGAAAGAAGATAGAAAATGAAATAAAAAGGAAACATTACGAAACAAATTATATACAAAAAAAAAAAAAAAAATTATAAGAAAAAAAAATACATGGGTTTAACCGCATTTTCGTTCGGTGTTCAGATAATAAGAACAAAGTTAATTTCCTGGCTGTCGATGGTGGCAGATAGGGGGGGGAGGTGGGGGGAAGGGTACATATTAAAGCCACCATAAGAATTAGATATATGATCATCAGATGTTTAGGAAAGCGAATTTTGGGTGTATATTTCCCTTTATAAAATGCGAAAATGGAAATTATTGAGATTTACTTAACAGTTTGAAATCAAATTTTAAGTCTCTCTCTCTCTCTATCTATCTATTTATCTCTCTTCTCTCTCTCTCTCTCTCTCTCTCTCTCTCTCTCTCTCTCTCTCCTCTCTCTCTCTCTCTCTCTCTCTCTCTCTCTCTCTCTCTCTCTCTCTCTCTACCTCCTCCACCGTCAGCGGAAGCATCACTCGGCTGAAAGGAAAGAAAGAGGAGAATAAATAAAGCAAGAATGAAGAGGGAATTAAACGATAGCAATAAAAGGAACCAAATTAAGGAATATGGTAATAAACCTGATAATCAGAAGGAAGAGGAGATGAAGGAAGGAAGAATGACAGGGACAAGAAAGTAGAATTAGAAAAAAATTGTAGAAATCAGGTAATAATGACTATAATACTGACAGTTTTAATATTACTGATATGATAAAAAGAAAGAAAGAAAGAAAGAAAATGGAACACCTAGATCAGTAATTTTAAATAGTGATAATTATGATGATCTTAAACGATAACTTTTATACCAGGAAAAGTGAGAATGATGATGATGATGATAATGATGATCATAGACATCATAGTCGTGCTAATAATTACAACAGCACTAACAAATATGTAATCATGATGGTTATCATAATGGTAATCATAATACTAATAATGATAATACATGTTTTAAAGTCATATAAAGAATGGAGATAATAATGGTAATGATAATGGTAATCACAAAAATAATAGTATAAATACAGCAATAATGATAGTAGTAATCACAGCAATAATGATAGTAGTTAAGCACAGCAATAATGATAATCACAGCAATAATGATAGTAGTAATCACAGCAATAATGATAATAGTAATCACAGCAATAATGTAGTAGTAGTAATCACAGCAATAATGATAATAGTAATCACAGCAAAATATAGTATCATTGCTAATGATAATTGAGGGTAGCAATGATAATGATAATGAGATAATGATAATATCAGATAATGACAGTAGCCACAATAACGCTTAATTAAATGATAATTTAACAATAATGAAAAATAAAATTGTAGTAATGATGGTAATTTGATGATTTAATTATTGATAATGATGAAAAAATCAGTAATTTCATGATAATTATATTAATGATGATGAAAAAATAGTAAAATTGCTGTAATCATGGTGATTTGATAATAATGATGTTCACAGTAATAAAAAAGACATAGTAAAACTGCAATATTGATATTAACAATAATGAAAAAAGATCATGCTAGTAGTTTGATAATAATGATATTAATAATGAAGAAAACAAGACATAGTAATAATCTAAACTATGATGATAGTTTGATAATAATGATATTTAACGATAATAAAAATAAGATATAGAAAAAAATAAGAATAATGACAATAATGTCTGTATTGATGATTTTAACGAAGGTAATAATTACAACAACAATAACAACAACAGCAACAATAACAATAACAATAACAACAGCAACAATAACAATAACAACAGCAACAATAACAATAACAACAGCAACAATAACAATAACAATAACAATTAACAATAACAACAGCAACAATAACAATAACAACAGCAAACAATAACAATAACAACAGCAAACAATAACAATACAGCAACAATAACAATAAAAACAACAACAATAACAACAATAACAATAACAAATATGCTGAGGATAATCATGGGATGTTGATCAGACAAATAACACCATAACAGCCGCCAATCATCTCCGTTCATGTTATGCTTTGTAACAGTGACAGACATGTTCACAACAGGGATGCTGATCGGAGAGAAAATGCTGGACTCTTTGCCTACCGTCGCTTTGTATTGGAATTATAGGAATCATTATGATCACATACTCACAAAGATATATATATATATATATATATATATATATATATATATATATATATATATATATATATATGTCTATGATTGTGTGGCTAGTATATATATATATATATATATATATATATATATATACTATATATATATATATATGTGTGTGTGTGTGTGTGTGTGTGTGTGTGTGTGTGTGTGTGTGTGTGTGTGTGTGTGTGTGCATAATATACATATAAATATATATATATATATATATATATATATATATATATTATATATATATATATTTATATATATGCATATCGATATATATATATACATACATAAATATATATGTACATATACACACACGTCTAGACACACACATATATATAAATACACATACAAAACTACACACACACACACACACACAACCTCCCCATCTAAGAAACAAAAGCTCCTTTGGCCAAAAACTCACAACTCCTTGACGAGCATCTCCGCCGGGGGTCAGAGGCGAGCGAGGACAGCCAAAGATCGCGACGCCAAACAGAGGGACCGCCGCCTCTATCTCGGCGATAAGATAGGGCTTATCGCGCGCAAGAATCTGAAGGTAAAGAGACGAAAAAAGGGAAGAAGAAAAAAAAGAGTGTGAGTGGATGTAGCTGATAAATGTTTTTTTTCTTTTTTAACTGAATGTAACGGAAATATTTTGTGTTGAAGATATTGTTATCGGTTCTTTTAGGGAAAATCATTTAATAATTCAATTGTTATAAGGAAAAGGACAAAGAAATAACGTTGCTAATGATGATTTATTGTATTGATTATAATGAAAAAACATGGCATTGATATTAGGAATGGTAATGTTAATAATAATACCAGTAGTCATGATAATAATAGAAATGATGATATTGATGATTTTGATACTGATGATGATAATAATAATAAAGATAATGATAATGATGATGATGATATATAAAAATAAGGATAATAGTAATGATGTTTGTAATAATAACAATAATGATAATAATAGCAATAATGATAGTAATTATAATAATGATGAGTGACAATAACAATAATGATAATAGCAATAATACTAATGGTAATAATACCAACAACAATAGTAACACAAAAAAAAGAAACATCAAAAACAATAACAACGATATAACAACGACAAAGCAAAATAACATTTCTAAAATCACCATAACTAAAAAGGAAGATAACAACACCAACAATAATAATAAAATGGATTTCCCGCGCTCTCTCACCCGCCCAAAGTGTGGAGTGACAGCGGTCTCAGGTTAAGCCATTCAAGAGCCTGTAAGCCGTTATAAGTGATATGAAATTGGGGATTGAATTCTCCTCTCGCTCCGCCAACACCACTCCATTCCGCTCTCATTTGTCTGTTGGGTGACGAGAGTATCGATATTTTTTTTTTCAAAGCTAGGTGTGGAATTGGATTAAAACCGTTGGTGTGGAGGATGAAATATTAATGGAAATTAGGCACAGGTGTGTAGTTTGGAGTTTTGGAAAGCCTTTCAGAGCGGAATAACTTCATTCTTAATCTAATCATCATTATCATTTTTTAATTTGATTTTAGCGGCGTTGTTGGTGCATTTGCTTCATTAATTATGGTTAGAACAATATTCATTTTGTGTTCAGAAATTAATATCAGTTTTAATAGAATCTCTGTTATGATCCTCTTGCTGGTCAACTTGTTTAAAACATCTATTTGACCTGTTTTTGTAGTCCATTTTATGCTAATTAAATCCATAAAGAATAATCATCATTCGTACACATATTTACGATGGACAAAATAACAATCAGTTCAAAGATTTGACATTATCATCTTTCTTGACAGATGACTAACCACAGGGACAAGCACGTTGACCTCACCCTTGACCCAGCGGAACGTATCCTCCGTCCCGCCACTTCTCTCCTGACCGGGATATTAAGATAGACGTAGACCCTCTCTCTATGAATGAATCCATGTATGAACCAGGTCAACTTAAGGCAACGTTCAGCCATAAAATAAATAGTCTAACACGACTTGACATTGCTCATGTTACAGCCATAAAATAAATAGTCTAACACGACTTGACATTGCTCATGTTTACTGTGACGGGTCAGTCCTGGAAGATGGCAGCGCTGGGTGTGGAGTCATCATCAGACAGTTCACTGGGAGCGGAGTGGTCACCACAAGCACTGGGATGAGACTGAGTAATCACATATCTTCAACACAAGCTGAACTATGGGCAATACTGAAGACGCTTAAACAGATTGAAATCAATAATAAGGATTCCTACTTCTGTGTGGACAGCAGGGGAGCACTGGACTCACTTAACGGCAAGAACCCTGTGTTTGACCACATAGTTGGCGAGTGTCGTTTGATAGCTCATAGGTTGCGAGGTCAGGGGCGTGTGATTGCATTTGTGTGGATCCCTTCGCATGTAGGTGTCACCTTCAATGAAGCTGTTGATGAGATCGCCAAGGGGACGACCAGGATGCATGAGGCAGACACTCACTGCACGCGGACTCTTAAACAGGCAAAGAGCAATATCAAGAGGACACAGTTAGACTATGACGAGGCCAGGAAGGGCGAAGCGATTAGGAAAAGCGATACTCTGAGACACTATATGCATCTAGCGACGAACACAGACTCTGCTTATGGGAAGGGCAAGAGTAAATGGAAAGACAGTGTGTACACGAGGATCAGGCTTGGATATAAATACTTTTGGGAGTTGGGCGTTCCAGCAAGCGAGCAAGAAAAAGAATGCAGGGTGTGTAGTTTACCTAGATCACATACATTGACGCATTTTAATTACAGTGTTCTATGCTTCAGACATAGAAATGCAGAGATAACATGTTTATTAGGAACGGTCAGGTATTCGAGATTGTGTGAAGAGGTACAGGCAATTTGCACCAATATCATAAACATACCTCGCAAATATGCATAGGTATGTAGGCTGTTACTCCTGCTGAGACTATAATGTCTCCTA
>NW_020868932.1:220042-240042 GCF_003789085.1 Penaeus vannamei
ACAGATTCTAACATACACAGTAAAGTCTTTTCAAAATATTTTGATTTTAAAATAATTGCTAAATGATCATAAAAACACCATCCAAATTTTCTATGTCATTTTGCCTATTATGAAATCAATATTCGTTTAATGTAGGCTTAACAGTATAGAAGAACATTGTCGAACGCCACCATGAAAGACACATTCATGCTGGCGCTCCACCGCCACTCAGGTTCCAATAATATAACGCCAGTTCGAGTCATTGGAGCTCCAGGTGTTCGAAGTTCGGGTGTTTAAAGTACGAAACTGGTCCACCACCACTTGGATGCCAGCGCCAGTGGTGGCAGTAGACTTTTAAAGTACGGCCCTTAATGAAGAGGGCAATTTGGTCTACGTGGGCAAATAATAGTGTAGATATTTTTTGCATAATGTTATAAGATAGGATTTTTTTTTTTTTTTTTTTTTTTTTTCATATTCATTATGAATTTAACAAAAAAAGTTACAATGCATTTTGCATTGGTTACATCAGCTGTTACATTGGTTACATAGGTAACATCAGTGTAGGAAATATATTGTGATAAAAAATATGAAGTATTGAAATCTTGAGAAAGATGTATAGAATTGTTCTTAGTATTACTGTAGCTTATCATTGCCTGCAGATTCATTTATTTAGACATTGAGATACTATATAAAGATAAAGTTGATATCTTTTTTACTTTCTGCTTCTGTACAAGATTTCTTCAGTGTAAAATGAAAGTAAAGGATGTTTAAAGAAATCCATGGTATTTATAGAATAATATTGTATCACATGTGTAATTCTCTATATTTATTGCAGTTTTTGTCAGTATATGAGAAAAGAATATGTTAGTGATGATATTAGAGATAGTGAGATGATAATAGCAGAACTGATACAAGTATTTATTATTTCATGTTCTCAGTTACAGAACATGTATCCATAGAAATAAAACTCATTAAGTCATTTATGAATGTTTCCCAAGTGACATGAGTGTCAACTTGTTAACCATGGTTTCCGTAATTTGCAAGACTGATTGTTCATAAATAAGATAAGCCCGCATGAAAAACTTGATTTGTTTTATGATAAAGATGCTTATGATTTCATACTTTCAGTGTCTTGTAAGAATAAAAAGATTTACACTTATCCCATGATTACAAGTTTGCCTCACTTCCCCTCTAATGTGTCATGCGAGTCAGACAGACAGTTACGTTTCAGAACCCAGGTTACATGAAGGATGCCTTTTACGTCACAATTGAGACCCTCCATGCCCCAGGCCATGGTGATTTGGAGAATGTGAGTGGCGCAGTCCATGCATTGCCGCATGTCCATGGCTCGCTCTGCTTGGCTCGCGGTAGCCATCCTAACCTGTTGCCATCCACAGCACAGACTTACATAATTTCCTGAGCTCGGAATGGAGTAACCCTCCAGGGGGGCATGGGAGGGAGGGGGGAAGGTGGCAGACCAAAGGACGATTGAGATTTAACAATGGGAAGAATGGAGCAACAGGGATATGAGTGGAGGGATTGCATATGAAAGTCAGAGGGAAAATAGATAAAGAATGATATAAAGATGGGTATAGAGATGATTGATAATAATTCAAGCTTGATATTAATGGATATCTGAAAAAGAAACAGAGACTATGTAAAGTAAAGGTAGACATAAATGGGAATCGAGGGACCAAGATATTAAGAAGAAACCAAATGAAGAATTGCCCCTCTGGTCTGTGGTGTCCATTCCTTGTTCTCATATTATTTGTTCATCTTCCTCCTTATTATGCTTATCCTCATGCAAGACTTGTGTTGTTAATCTGATGTTGGCTGGCCTTTCCTGAGAAAATAAGTCATACCTTTTTTTTTCCCTTTTTCTTTATATATATATATATACATATATCTCTTGTCCTTTGTCTGAACTGTTAGCTCATTTTGCATGACATCTGCATTTTTCTGCTGAGATGAAAATATATAGTATTTTACGAACCTTTGTGCTTATTAAACAAGGTTCTTCCCAGTCACCTCACATCAGCAACAATAGCCGCGGCATATACAGTACTTTTTATCTTCAGCTTACAGACCCACCTGTCGTGCAGGATTTATATGTTAAGCCAGTTACATATAGAGCAAAATATTTGTTCTTTTCATGGGTGTTTTAGTTGAGTCCTGTAGATTTTGATAGTGGTGAAAAGAAAGAGAAGAAGAAGAAAAAAAATAAAATGCAGTGAAATAAAGAACTACATCTTGAGTATGAGGTCCTCAAAAGAAGGTTATTCACTAGTCGAATATCTCTAAAGAGAAAACAGAGCTGTGAAATTTTCATTAGAAATCTTTCTGGATCAAAGACCCCTCCAAGTGGCTGCTCTAGCTTACGGTGGTGGACAACTCATGACTAATCTGTCACGGAGGTTATTGACAGATTCAGACTGTGGCGAAACTCCTTGCGGCCGTAATGCGAACAGGGTCACCATTGGAGCCAAAGGGTTAAGCAAAACTTTAATCAGTCTTTCAGTACTGTATAACTATAAAGAAAAAGACATTGAACAAATCTTTTGCATACTCAATGACTAACCATAACCACATTCACTGAAGCCACTACTTGGTAACACTTAATAGCACTTTTAAGAATGATCATCACAGCTGCCGGGTCTCCTGCTCACTCTTAGGCTTCCTGAGTTGCTAGATCTTACTCCACCTAAACACTTTAGTCTTACACTCCCACCCTCATCCCCATCCTTTCTCTCTCTCTCTCTCTCTCTCTCTCTCTCCACCCTTGACAGCCACGGTCCCTTTGATCAGTGTTATCACATCTTTTTTATATATTTCTCTCCTCTTTTGGAAATTGCATGACAGAACCCAGGCTATATGAAGAAAAACTTTGTCATTTCCATTGAGACCCTTCACGTTGCTGACATGGGGACGACGGAGAACGTGAGTTTTCGTGCCAGTCTCTTGTGACGTTTGAATTTTTTTTATTATTTTTTTTTCCAGTTTGTGAAATATTTCTGATCTCTCTTACACATTTTCACATGTCAATGCCTTAACAGAGAATAGTTAAAAAAGAAAGAGGGATAGGTTACATTGGATTTTCTTTAATATATATATATAATTTTTAGAAAATTTCAATTTATG
Source organism: Penaeus vannamei (assembly GCF_003789085.1). Taxonomy (NCBI): domain Eukaryota; kingdom Metazoa; phylum Arthropoda; class Malacostraca; order Decapoda; family Penaeidae; genus Penaeus; species Penaeus vannamei. The sequence goes on from NW_020868932.1 coordinate 223,160, forward strand.
CAAATACACTTTATATTGAATTCAAAATCAAAATACTGTTGAAGGTATACATTTAAAATCACAGATCATATAACACTACAAGATTTATGCTTATTATTACATAGTGTATTATAATGATACAATCTAGTAAGATCACACTGGGTATATGAGGAATGCTCAAGAATAACTAAATTAACACCCTTGATTATTTAAGTTTGGGTTGATTTCACTGTGGTGTGTTTTTCGTTTTTCCTAGTTTATTGTTTGTTGAATATTTGATTATGTTTAGATTGGAAACGTGATATTTACTTCTTTTTCTTTAGCCGTGTCATGTTTTTTCTTCTTGAGTGTAATGTATTTTTGTTTTTCCATCTTCATCTTCTGTTTTATTGCTGTTGATTTAGTCTATCTCACATAACAAAATTGTGCCACATGGTACACTGTAGTTGTGTTTTAGTTATGCTTTCTGGTTAGATACATAAAGGAGGTGCTAGCTACAAGCTTTAATTGACACTTGTGACAAGCTCAAATAACCCATTACCTGCATTACTACTATTGAAAGCTATTGCAGTAACAACTATCTAATAGGTATCATAACCCTTTAAAGACACTTCACTGAAACTTTCTAAGATGGATATGAAAAATAAAGTCATTTCTATTTTCTCTCTCAATTTTTAATTTCATGAAAGATAAACAAAGTAAATAAGCAGACCAAAAAGTAGCTTTGACGGATTTACAGTCACACCCTAACCCGACACCCGGGAAAGCATCTGTTCCCCCAATCTCTAACACCTTTTCTCCAGGCCCACGAACTAACTGGAGATAAGCTGAAGATGCGAGAGGTTGTGACCATTGACATCAGCAACGACCCAGTCAAGCCAGCTGACTACAAGCCCTCTGAAGATCCCACGAAGTTCAAATCGGAGAAGACAGGGCGAGGACCTCTGGTAGGACCCCAGTGGTGGAAGAAGGTGAGCCCGAAACATAGTCTGCGAAGGAATGTCAAGGAGGCTTGTGTTTTTGATGTATTGTTAGGTGATTAGGAATACTTGCTTGGTGGCTGGGGGTGAAGAACAGGGTCAACAGAAGGATGTGAAAAACAGTGAAAGGTTGAAAGGAGGGGGAGCATAAAGATGAACAGCTCATAGGTGAATTAAGCAAAAGGGATGATGGTTGATTAAAAAGGTGAAGAAATTTAATGATGGTTGATAAAGGGGTGAGAAGAAATGGATGATAAAATAAATAAGGAAAAGGTTGAGTATAGTGGAACGCAGTTAATAAAAAGAGTGAGAATGAAGGATTGATGGGTTAACAAAATGATGAGATTGTTGAAGAGTAAATTAGTAGATTGGTGGAGAAGGATTTGAAATAGAGGACGAGATTGATGGAGAATGGTAAATAAGTAGAGTGAGAATTATGAGGAGTAGATAGTTGAGTGAGAGTGATGAAGAAGCATATAACAGTAAAGGGTAAATGGTGGCAAAGGGTTGACTGAAAATGATAGAGGAGGGTAGATAGGTAGAGTAAGAGTGATGAAGAAGAAAAGATGGGTTGGAGCATTGAGACTGATGGAGAAAATTAGATAGATTGGTCCAGAACAACCAAAAAGGTAAATATGGTAATGGTAATGCAAAAAGATATAGATAGAGAGAGAATAGTGGATAAAAATTGAGAATGGGGAAGAAGAGTGAGAAAGAATATCATAAAGAACAGCACTGAATTTTTTTTTAACAATTGATATACACATAAAAGATAAAATGTCTTTTAAGAATAAAATATAGTTGATATATTTGTTAAGGGACAAGAAGGTATTGGGACTTAACTTCAAAAAAAGTGTACTAAGAAAAAGAAATATGTATTATACAACAGTTGCATTTCCTCATTGTTGTATCTCTCCTCCAGTGTGATCCCGTCATGACCTGTTACAAGCTGGTGACATGCGAGTTCAAGTGGTTCGGACTCCAGACTCGCATTGAGAAGTTTATTCAGGATGTTGAACGAAGACTTTTCACCAATTTCCATAGGTGAGAGTGGATTTTGATTTAGATTTATAGAACTGATGATGCTCGTGAAGTGGAAGTTGATTTACTGAAACCAACTTTTCAATCTAGATAGAAGAGGAATCATTTATCTTTTAAAAAAATTGATTTGGAATACAAACAGCAAATCAAAAGTGAAAATGCTAATTCATTTCATTTTCAAGAGAGTTAATTCAGCTGAAGTTTAGACCATTGTAATCACCTCTCACTTTTTTTCTTTTTTTTTTCTTTGATAATCAATTTTCTGCACGTCTTTTGTAGGCAAGTTTTCTGCTGGATGGACAGATGGCACGGATTGACCATGGAAGACATTCGGCGATTGGAAGACAAGACAAAGGAAGAACTTGACCAGGTATTGGCTCGGGGCTATTTTAAATCACGGGGTCATGGTGTTTTTTTTTTTTTTTGGGGGGGGGGGTCAATTTATTGTTCTTTTTCCTTTTCTAACAGTATTGTGTTTTTATTGTGTTTTGTTTAATTGTATATGATTGTTTTATATGTGTATATTTTATTTTATCATATTTGGTTATTAATTTAGATATTTATTGGTTATAAATTTAGAAATTTATTATTATTTTGGTGTGGTTTAGATATGAACAAAAATAATGTAATGTGAGGTATTTTATTTCCAATAGAGATACAGAATTAAGATGCAGAGTAATGCAGTATAATCTTGAATTTTTTTTTACTTTTGTCCTTTTTATTTTTTCTTTCTTTCTCTCTTTCTTTTTCATTTTCTTTTTTTCCTTTTTTATTTTTTTTCCATTCACTGCAGGGTAGTGTACTGTCCACCTTAGCTTTTAGTGAATTTGTTGCACACAGATAGCTCCACGTGTGCTTAGCCACCGAGGCAGTAGGTCCTGGGGATTATTCGTAATTTCGCTGTTCCTGGAAGTTGCTGGATTTTTCTCCTTTCTTTTCTCTTTTTTTTTTTCTTTTTTCTTTTTCTTTTCTTTCTTTTTTTCTTTTTTCTTTTTTTTCTTCTTTTTTTTTCTTTTTTTCTTTCTTTCTTTTTTTCTCTTTTTTTTCCTTTTTTTTTCTTCTTTTCCTTTTTTCTTCTTTTCTTTTTTTCCTTCTTTTTTTCTTTCTCTCTTCTTCGTCATCCAATTTTTTTCTTTCTTTCTTCATATTTTTAAATTCTTTTTTTACTTTCTTCTTCTAAAGCTGTTAATATTGATACTATTACTCTGATTATTATAATATTATTTAAGGTAAGGAAAATTAATCTTTCCAAAAATCAAGGAAAAGGGTAAACAGGAGAGGTAATTAGGACTAGTGATTAACTTGGTGTCTAAGCACTTGTGGAACCATCCTCGTGTAATTGCAATTGATAAACTAAGATTACATGTGATGGCTCATATATGTAATGCCATCAGTCTTTGGGTTAAGCAATTATTGTTTGTTTTTTACTTTTTATTTATTTATTTTTTTTATTTATTTATTTTTTATTATTTTTTTTTACCTTTTTTCATAATTTTAGAAATAAGATTACTTTGATTTCACAGTGTTATCCCATTTTTGAATGAAGTCAGACAGTTAACAGTTTGTAAAGGTGTAATTTTCTTTTGTTTCATGAGAGGAACCCTTTTATAAATGTCTGAAAATTATAGAATGCACGTAACTGACATGTAAATATTAATACTTGGTCGTTTATTATTTTTTTTATACTTTACTCATTAAAATCAGATTGTAGAAAGTGAGTCTCCATCAAAATAGTGTTACTCATTTGTGTTCTTATTTTTAAGAGTATGGCAAGCAATAATCAGTTATGCAATCACTTTGCAAACTTGACCTGCAATTCTAAGGTTTTCTTGAACCTTCCAGCAAAGACAGGTTGGCGAGGTGCGAGGAACGAAGGGCGAATAAATACACAAGGCACTCCACACTGGCAATGCAGAAAAATACAAGCTCCCAGACGAAGATGGACTACCCACTCAAGTCGAGAGGTCGATCATTCAGCACTACAGGAAATATTGGGTCTATTGCAGTCGTTGATTTCATTGACCTGCATCCAGTACATTCATAAGTAATAGGGAGGAGAGCAAATAAGTCGTAAGGGGAGACAGTGAACGTGTGTCAAGGTTATGACATCTGGAAAACCTGCTCTTTACTTTCTGAGTTGGTGAAATACGAGTACTTTTTTTTCCCAAATCAAAAATCCTAGTTGTTTCTTTGTTATATCTCTATGAGGATATGGCTTCGTGATCTGAAACGTGTCCTCCACTTCCATCATGAGAAACTTGTTAATCATGTTTGCAGAATTGTTATATTGAATAGAGTTGTCTTGGGAATAAAGCATGCATTCAGTATTATCAACTGACAGTTCAGTCTTCACTTTCAATTAGAAAAAAAAAATCTTCAACCCCACTTTTAACATGATACAAAAAAATAGATGAAAAGAGTAAGAATATAGAAAGAGGTAGTAATTAGAAGATAGGATAAGACATGAAAAAATATCTAGGGCTGACTAGTAAAAAAATACAAAAAGACAAGACTCGAGGAGTCATAAGTTATTAATGTAGAGACTCATACAGACATGCTGGTGAATAAAGGAGTGAAGGACTTTTCATTCTAAAGATTTTGAATCTCGGCTTTGTGAAAATATTTTGTTATCATTTATATAGTATTTATTGTTTTCTTCTTTTTATTTCTTACTTCTCTATTGAAAATGTATCCTTTGTTTCCCTGCTGTTAATAACAAAGTAACTCTTATTTTACCTGGCGTGGCTTTTGATCAAAATATTAAGGTAAAAGTGATGGCAAATAAGCATGTTTAAAACTTTTGTTGTTGTTGTTATAGTTACCATTAATATAATGATTATACTGATGCTATATTTTGATAGTAATGATGATATCATTATTATATTTTATTTTATTCCATTATCATTTACCATATTTGTCATGGTGAATGGTACTTAGTTGATAAAACAACTGTTATGAGTAACTTAAGTTCTCCATTGGATACATTACTGTCATTGACTGAATATGATAAATACTGTTGCATTTGCAATATTTCTTGTAATGCTGAATTGTTTCCAAATATGAAATTCCAGTGTACTCCCTTTGTCAAGTGAAATGAGTTCTGCTACTTGTTCAGATCTGACAATAATGTATAAATACTAGTCCCATTACTTCACAAAAGTTAGAGTATATTATTTATTTTTTTAGTTCTGAAAGTGAAAAAGATGTAAAGGGAAATGAAATCTCCATCACTTGTTTTGTGAAGACGTGGTCCTTTTAACAGTTTGTTTAGTAATTTATTTAAATGAATATCTGACACTTGTCATAAATTAAAACTCCATATTTCAAAACTATCGTTCCATGTAGAAATTGAACAGAAATTTGAAAGTATAGAGTTACTAGTGGAATAATACTGTGTATGAATATTAATCTGAATCTCAATCATTGCCAGTTCAGTGAAGGAAAACATACAAATGGTAAACGAAGAACGGTGAATTAGGGCCGACTGGTCTGTCTGAGGAATTATTGAGCATAGATTAAATTTAGTTGGTGAGTTGTGATTGTTGTTCTGACTGACATGTGATTAGTGTTTGTTTGCGTTGTTGAACAGGTTGGTGGTTGTGTTAGTTGAGAGATTAACAGTAGTGTATCCCTGTGCTGTTAATATAACGTGATAACAGGAAAAAAAAAATGTAGGTTGTAAATTGAGAAGGGAAGATCATTCTCCTTGTAGGATCCAAGTGAGTGAGACGTGGTTATTAGCCAGTGGCTTCATGGAAAACAAATTCTGGAGGTGACCTAGACAGCCTTGAGTATGTCCACTCCCTACATAGAACTGCATTCATCTAGAGAAGTTTAGTGAACATACCATTTATTTGAGAAAATAGACCTCAGGGCAAAGATGAAATGAGCTCTGCAGTAACCTTGCCTAGTTTGAGCCAGCATTCTCTAACTTGACTTTAAGCATTGAAACAAATTTCCATTTAGAACCAGTAATAAGAAGATATACCTTTTTTTGCTGGTAAGTGTCATTGGTTGGAAGCTTTCATTTAGGGTAATTATAGACTTGAGTACAGTAAAAACAGTGCTGGTTTTATGAGAAGTCATGTACTTTTGAAAATTACGAATTAATTGCAAAGAGAATTTTAAGATCAGCTATAGGAAATTCTGAGATTAGTTTATTAACATCTTGATCAGAAAACTACTCATGTCATAGTTGAAATAAAAAAATCTGTGCCCACATCCCTTCCTAAGCCCCCCACTCCTTCCCTCCCTCCTCCCTCCTTATCCCCCTGTTTCCCAGAAATGCACATGGCTTTCAGATAAAACTAAATCACTAGACCTGTAACATTTCGGCATTTTGAATAGAAGTGGATAATGTTTAGCACGGAACGATTCTTTCGTCTTCTTTTTCTCATCTCATTTTTCCCGCAGTTCTAAGAAAGTCAATTATTTACTGGGAAATGTAGATGTAACATCATTAGCTACGAGTAATTACATTGAAGGTAGAGAGACTCCTTCTAAGTTGCGTATCTTTTAAGTGATGGATCTAGACTAGGTTTCTCTCTCATTATTCACATATTGCTAATATCTAATGATGATGTTTGTGTAACAGTTTGTTATGTCTGAAATAGATGAGACTTACAGATTGTTAACGGATGCAAGACTGTTGACATTACTGTTGTTGGTGGAATTTGCGTATTCTCTGCTATGTTTCTGAGGCTGCTCATTTTGAAATAATAAAATGACCAAAATGTTAGCAGGTTAATGTTATCATCTGGGATCATATGTAGTTCAAACTGTGTGCTTTTAGATTGAGCTAAGATTTGTGATAGCCTGTGTTCCCGTTTTGTTTCGGCACTAGAGGCTGACCCTTTCAGGAATGCCGTTAAGTATCCTAATAGATCTCATGCCATCACCCTCTGTGGAACAAAATGAATAGTGATGATCTAGTAGATATAGTAGACTGTTTTTAAAAGATTTCTCTTATTTTTATGATTGTTATGATTATTTTTTTATTTTCATTTCTTGTCTAGAGATAGATTTCTATTTTCCTTTGCTCCAGCTGTTGAACATAACACGTGTTGCATATTAGAGGCACTCACATGCATTCCAGGTATAGTTCTTTGTTGCTTCAGTTCTAACAGCTTGATATTCAAGTACCAACTACGCTCATTTTTTGAGTTCAACGCGTGTATTAAGTTAGCACAGTTGTAAATATGGAAAGCACCAGTGTTAAACAGAACAAGCAGCGGCTTCATTTATTCCTCCCTTGAGGGCTAACCCACAAATGGGGGAAGAGTGCCAAAGATATCGTGGGCAACACAGAGAGAAAGAAAAAAAAAAGAAACATCTTTCTGGCAAAAACTTACGTAGAGAGAACAGATTGGTATATGTATGTTGATCAGATGACAATTTCATTAACTGATAAGAATGTTGTATTTAAAACTTCTCTGTTGCTTGCTACGTTGGTTTTTGGCATCTCTACTTTCCAAGTATTTTTTTCTTTATTTTTTGTTTGTTTTGGTATTATTTTCTGAATTTATTTTTAATATTATTTTTTTTTCTATTTGTGTATAGAATCATTCCATTAAACTGTGCAGTTGATCATGAATCTGATTTACCTGTTATGTGAAACTGTAGTGATTACTTAGCTTATCTGTTGTTGAACACCTGAGAAAATGTATGATAAATGGATATGCTCTGTGTGTTGAACATTGTTTACTGAAGAAAGCAGTATAGAAAAGAAAAAAGTTCAGAGTCAGTTGCTTGTTTGACATATTTGTGAAACTGGTTAGGTAGAAATTTGAAAGAGAAGTTTCATGAAGTATAGTTATGCATTATTTGTTTACAAGGACTACTAAAAAGACAATATACGCATTTTGTGGTCTTTGAACTAGGGTTATAAATTGTAGAGAAAATGTATCATTTACTGTTCTGTGAAAAAGAAATGGGAGATTTTAATATACTAAAGTATCAGTCAAAATATCTCCATGGCATGTGAAATATGTAAAAGAATGGATAAAACTCCAAACAAGTAACAAAATAGACTCACGTGAAAGACCCAATGAAAGAAGAAAAACAGAAGTAGCTACAGTTTGTTACTGATGATACATTTTAATGCTTTTTTTATCTCGTAAGTCTCACTTTGTTCCATTCATAGTCATTATTGTGATGAATTTCTTGATATTACTGATATCTGTTGAGCATAATATAATGCTGATGATTTTGTATCCACAATTTCAGTTCATATCACAATCATCAGTAATCCTCCATCCAGATATCTCAAGCCGCATCATCTAAGGTAACGAGCAGTCCCTCACATGTATCTAAAGCAACCAGACCATGTCCAATATTCCATGGTAGTCGAACCATTCCTCACAAATCAGCGGTTAAACTAAGCCATTCCTCACAATTTTCAGTGGTTAACTAAGACCATTCCTCACAGTTCAGCCGTTAACCATTTTTCATATTCTACTAAGACGCACTACCATTCCTCATTATAGGCAGTAGCTTTGCCCTTGATCTGAACTGTTTTTCCAGTAGTTCAGTGGGCATATAAAAAGGGTTTGTGGAGGCAGATGGAACTACCTCTTATAATCTGCAGGAGGTTCATGGCAAGTGGATTTCACAATCAGTAATCAAAATTTGTTTCGTCATGTCTCAGACTGGCTACATTTGGTCATTTCAGAGTGTGCACCAAAATCATGTGTGATGGCTTTTTAGCAATATTCTAATATATATTTTTGTTGGAATTATGGTATCTGTTACAGATATGGTTGGTTCAGTAATGGAATAATAAAAGATATTGTTATTTGTTCCCATTGTATATATATTCTGAGTATCAAATAACTTTCATGCTCCTCAACATACATATTGGAAGAACTAAGTATTTTGGTCAGGAGAAATACTCCTGTTTTCTATCTGACTTACAAAATTATTTGAATTATGCAAATTTAGAGGAAGAGAAGTGCTGTCATTTGTGTAGGTGAGGGGAGAGTGAGTGTGTATCTTGACAGGAACCATCACAATCCCTCATTTATAGCCTTCTTTCCCCAAAGTCATAGATAGTAAAGAAATGCCCCATGAAAACCCATTTCTGCTCTGTTTACTTAACCCTCAGGTACATATAATTTTTTCTTTGTAAATATATTTTTAGCATGTTATCTTATACTCACATTTTTTTGTTCTTGTTGCATCTTGTTTCTCATGTTTCTTAAATTTATCTGTTTATATATTTTGCCTTCAAGCCTTGTCTCACGCTCCCCTTGAAGATTGGCTCATGCTGTATTCAAATCACTCGCACTTTCATGGGCCTTTGACCCTCTAGACTTGCCTTGCCGTAAAAAATGTCATTGTTTACATACATACATTTCTTTCTCATATCAGTCAGTATTTATAATGCACTGCAATTTTAATTCAATCAAATTTATACATCATTCTATTTTTTTATGGGTATTTGTTAAGTTCATAATATGTTGTTTGATATTTTAATAATCTGCTGTACCTTGTTCCTGATTGTTAATGTTTTTTGCATCTTTGTGACCAGGCATTGTGTATTTGTGAGGAGTGTACAGTAAGTGAACATTTAAAATAATGACTTAGTAAGAGAAGATAATGTAATGCTGTATTAGTCCAAATATAATATGTTCAGACCAGCGGTTTCTCTGTCCTGGCATCTCAACTTATGAACGTTATTTGAAATCGAGATGGTGTCACATTGTAAGAAGAATTGATTACTTCAGATAAGAATTTGTTATTCTATTTTCAAATGAATATCTTTTGTGAATTGAAACATACATTGTGTAACCTAGTATTAAAATTTCTCCTGCTTTTGAAAACAAGTCTTTATTTAATGAAGATTTAGAATTAGAATTATTTTACTGTATTACAGGAGAAACATTTACCCATATCAACGCTAGGCTCAGTGATAAGGATTACGTATGATGAGTAACGTAATAATGACAATAAGCACTGTAAGTAAACATGTCATGATCGTGCAGAAAAATGCATGAGTGGAGAATATTTTTCCTCAAACTGATCAATAATGATGAATAAGAAATAATAGCAGAAAAGAACAAGTAAATGGTAATGAAGACGAAAAAGTTTGATGTAATATGGAATACGATTGATGCAATGACACCTGATAAAAATAATTACAGATTTTTAAGCCTTTTGTCATTCATTAAATGGGTGTAAAAAAAAAATTCTTTGTGTATAGAGAAAGGAAATATAATATTCACCTGCTCTTGTAAATAGGTTTGTAATGCATATTATTGCTGAATATACACCATTTTGAACTATTTAATGAGTTGCTGTGGAAAAAAAATATTTTTTACAATACAAAAAAAAATATTGTCATGGTGATACAGGACTTTAAGTAATTAACTTATATAAGCATGCTGACGATTTTGTATGTCTATTTTTTTATGCAAGTTGAAAGAAAAACTAAACCAATGGATTATATGATAATCTGATTATCACTTTGCTGACTAATCGTATTATGAGCATCATAAAAAACAGTATTGTGGGTGTCACGAGCCAGACAATATTGTGGGTGTCATAAGCCAGACAGTATTGTGGGTGTCATGAGCCAGACAGTATTGTGGGTGTCATGAGCCAGACAATATTGTGGGTGTCACGAGCCAGACAGTATTGTGGGTGTCATGAGCCAGACAAATTCATGAGCCAGACAATTCAGGAATTTAAAGACTCAAGATTTATTTAGTGTCACATACGAATCATTTATTTCGCGTCATGTACGAACTGTCACATTATATTGCCCTTACTCAGCACTATAATGTGACGTCAGCATGACGTTCGTTGTGACGTCATGAGTTGTACCACAGATCATTATGTTTATTTTTTTTTTCTTCAGTTTATTAAGGCGACTACTTCTAAAATGTCCACCGTGGGCACTTAAAAGACCCCAAAGAAAAGTACTTCAAAATAACTGAGACAGTGTTAGACTACTGAAAATGAGATCTTTTGGTGCTCTACCTAATTAAAATTGTATCGATTCGTATTTCGAATTAAATATCAGCCTCTTGAGAAAACACAATTGTTGAAAAAAAAACGAAGTGAAACACTTCCAACTGGAGACAACTATAACGATTAAAAAAAACGTTTACGCATTGCGAACTTCTAATATTCCAAGTGTAACGAAAATATCCAAGAAAGGAAAGTGTGGAATTATCTGTCTGGCGGTATCTGGAAGCTCTCGTTTAGTAGAGGGCGTGACAGCAAGTGTGAACTCAGACTCCTGCTGAGTAGCCATAAAAGAGTTTGTCATGTGTAAGGTGCATGTCTGGGGATGTAATGTCTGTGTATACGTGTCTGCTTGTGTCTGTGTACGTGCGTTTGGATGGACAAGTAGGTGGTGACACCTGTGTGCACTTGTGTGAAAAAACATGTATCCGTCTTATCATCCATATATACATATATATACATATATATATATTATATATATATATATATATATATATATATATATATATATGTGTGGTGTGGTGTGTGTGTGTGTGTTGTGTGTGTGTGTGTGTGTGTGTGTGTGTGTATGTGTTAGTGTGTGTGTTGTGGTTGTGTGTGTGTGTGTGTGTGTGTCATATTGACATGTGTGTGTGGTGCTTGTGTGTGTGGGTATGTGTATGTATGCTGTATGTGTATGTGTATGTGCGTGTGCGTTGCTAGCACCCAATACAATGGTCACGTGCCATATCATATTGTGTCTCATAAGATGTCGCAACTCTATGTGCTGTTGCGTGTGCGTGTGCTCGTGCGTGCGCGTGTCACTAGATCAGACCCATCATTTGTCGGGTCTATGATCCAGAAAACACTCTTTGTGTGTGTGTGTGCTTGATGTATGATATTACAATTATACACTACACACCGAGTGATATGTTTGTAGCCGCATAGTGGCATCTGATGCATGTAGTGTGAATTCTTTGTACTAAATTGGTAACATAACAAAAACTGTTGTGCCGTATCCGTGAGTGTGTTGCGGTGCATGTTGGTTGAGAGAGGGAGAGAGAGTGGATGTTGTGTTTTTGTGTGTGCTAGCTTGTTTGTGACCTGTGTGTGCGATGGTGGTAGTGCGTGTGTATGTGAGTTTTGCGCGTGTAACTTATGTGTGTGTGTGATGGTGTATGAAATGTGCTTTTTGTGACTTTGATGTGTGAGAGAGAGAGAAGAGAGAGACGCCACAATGAGGAGGAGAGTGAGAGAGAGAGACGTGTGTGTCTCAGAACACTTTGTTGTAGCTGTGTGTTGTACTGTGTGTGTGTTGTGAGTGTAGCTGACGCAAATATAAGATGTGTAACTGTGTACTGTGAGGTAGCTGTGTGGTGTGCGATCTATATATATATTACACATATTAAATTTATGTACGCGCGTGTTTTGCATGGTAGGTATGTATTTTAAGCGCGATATGTACTGTGTTTTTGTGTTTTTTGTGGATTTTGTTCTGTAGTAATCTGTGTGTACACAATACATTATATATACACCCGTAACATTACAAATGTGCATTGACGTGTTTTGTTACATATAGTATGTAATACACGCAAAAGATGGTGTGTGCTTACATATTATATACATTATAAATGTGAGACGTGTATGCATGTGTCGGTGTATGTAAATATGGACGAAATGTGTATCATTTGTGTGTGTGTTGGGGGGGTGCCGTGTGTGTGTGTGTGTGTACTACATGTCTAATGCAATCAATCTGGTGTGTACAACACTGGGTGTGTATGTCTGTGTGTTATGTTGTGTTGTTGGGTGATACGTGGTGTTTGTGTGAGTGTGACTGTTTACTGTGTGTTGTGTGGTGTGTGTGTGTGTGTGTGTGTGTGTGTGTGTCCACTTCGTGGAAATAGTGTGGTGTGTTGTGTGTGTGTGTGTGTGTTGTTGTGTTGTTGTGTGTGTGTGCGGTGTCTGTGCGTGTGCCGTGTGCGTGTGTGTGTAGTGTGTATGTATGTCTGGTATGTTAATGTGTCGCGCGCGTGGTGTGTGCGCGGCATATGTATGTATGCATGTAATTTTGTATGTATCCTAGCTTACGTATATACATTTATGTGCATCGCGTGCCTGCATACATACCGTACCTAATAATACTAATAAACATTTAGAGCTCCTTAAGTAACACTTTCGACATAAAGAGTAACACACAAACAAAAGAATAAAAAGAAATCACATGACCCTTAAAAAGAAAAGAATCACACGTCCCTCTTTTTATGCTGAATAACCGAGGGTTCCCTGTGGCGCCTGACTCACACCTCACACATTGTTTGTGGCAACAGGTTAGGCCGTTGCCATGGGCCCGCGATCGGCTTTCGCAGAATGAGAGGCAGGCGGCAGGCGGCCTGGGGTGGGAAGAAGGCTTCTTGTTTGATTTTGTTCTCTTTTTATGAACGAAATTTTGTTGCATTTGTTGTTATTATTACTTGTCGTTGTCATTATTATCATTATTTAATTTATATTATCATTAAATTATTGTATAACTATTATTATTTTTGCATCATTATTTTATTGGTCTTCTTCTCTTATAAATAATAATATTATTATTATTATTATTATTATTAGTAGTAGTAGTGTATAGTAGTAATCACTATTACCTTTTTTACTCTTATTACTTAGTGTCATCCATATTGGAGAGAGAGGAGGAAGAGGAGACTGAGAAGGGGGAGGGAGAAGAGGGTGAAATGGGGAGGCGAAGAAGGAAGGAAGGGAAAAGGAAGCGAGGGAGAGAGAGGGAGGGAAGGAAGAGAGAGAATAGAGAGAAGAAGATAAAGATAAATAGTAAGAATAGATTAGATAGATAGAGAGAGAGAAGAGAGACGACGAGAGAGACTGAGAAAGAGGCAGAGAGCCACGAGAGAAAGAGGAAAGAGAGAAAGAGAAAGAGAAGAAAGTATTGAGAAGAGAGAGAGGAAGTGACAGAGCAATACGAGGGGAGAGAAGATCGGGAGAGAGGAGAATCCCGAGAGAGAGAGAACGAGAAGCGGGCGAAGCTGAGGACTGGGACGAGGCGCAGGGGGGAAGACCGGACGAAGAGATTGAGGGGCGACTGGGGGAGACGATGGAGTAGCGAGAGATATGTAGAGTCCCGAGCCCACGGCAGAAGAGGAGAGGAGGAAGAGCACTGGGGAGAGAGGGGATATGACGAGAGAGGCGAAATGTAAGTTGAGATAGACGAGAAAGAGAAAGAGAATAGAAGGGAGAGAGAGAGACAGAGAGATGAGAGATAGGAGAGAGGAGAGAGAGAGAGACGAGAGAAAGACGAGGAGAGAGAGAAACGAAGAAGAGAGAGGACGACGGAGAGAGAGGAGACGAGAGAAGAGAATGAAGCAGATTCGAGACGAAGCGAGAAGAGAGAGAGAGAGAGAATGAAGAGAGAGAGAAGAATGAAAAGAGATGGAGGGGAGAGACAGTCAGAGAGAGAATCCAAAGTGCCGCCTTGAACAGTCTCCTCCCACCGCATTCTCTTCAACCAAACCAACCACCGAGGAAATCCTTACCTAACAGCCTAATTGCGGATTCTGGTGAAAAAAAAAAATAATAAAACAGAAAAGAAAGAAACCCCAGAACCGTTCAAGATTGTTCATATTTCAGATAAATCATAAACAAATAAAGATAGGCCTGTTCCCGGTATTGTTCTCAATGAGCCATGAATTTGACCTTATGAGCGGGATAATACCTTCATTTGCCGTCTATATTGTTCGCGCTTTACCAGTTCAGCCGACGCAAGTTACATCAATGGCAGAACCCTCTTGTTATCAGCTGTTTCAGGAGCACACCCCTGACCCAGTTTTAACTTACCCACCCTTATCTTTGCTCAATCCCGGGCTGACACACCTTTGTGCTGAGAGAGGACACGAAATGCTACGGCGCCCCGGTTTGTAGGATAGGAAAATATCTCTGGGTCTCCGAAAATAGTTCGGGTGCCTGTGGCTGTGTGTGTGTGTGTGTGTTGTGTGTGTGTTCGTTGTGTGTGTGTGATGATTGTGTGTGCTCTGCGTGTGTGTGTGTTTGTGTGTGTGTGTGTGTGATATATATATAATAGTGATGTTGATGTATGTTAGTATGTTGAGTGTTGTGTATGTGTTGTTATGTGTTTAGTTTCCATTGATAAAGTAGTTTTACTCCTCAACATGAGTGTGTGTGTGTGAGGAGCGAATAAAATTGAAAGGAAATAATATAACCTGTATTATATATAATATACTAATATATATACTATATATGTATGATAGAGTTAATAAGGAAAAAGAAATGAAAAGAAAGGGAGAATATGACACAATATTAATAATATACACAGTAACACACACAACACAATCATCACACAGCATACACACACCACACATCTCTACTAAAAACACAGAACACACCACAGCACACACCACACAGAATACCACCACCACACCCACCGCCAACAGGCACTAAACTAAAAACGACGACACATCCAATCAACAGCAGTTTAATAAAATATATAATATATTAATATAATTAATTAAATATTATAATATATATATATATATATAATAATATATAATATTTAATAAATATATATATATTAAATATATATAAAATGTCTAATGAAATTATAATGAATATTGACAATGTATTAATATTATATACTATTGTAAACCAATATACATGTTAATAAAATATGTGTGATTGTATTGTGTTAGTATGTGTGTGTAGCTATGTGTGATGGTGGATAGTGTGTGATGTTAAGGTGTAGTGTATAAAATATCCTAATATAATATATATATATACTATAATAGTGTGTGTTTTATTAGTGTGTGATAGGTTGTTAGTGTTATAATATGATATATATTAATATATATTATGTAAAACTTATAACCAATATATAAAATAATATCAATAAATATACTAAATAGATATTAATCAATTAATATATATAATATAATATATTAAATGTAATATATATTGTGTGTGATGTGTGACTGTGTGTAGGTTGTGATGTGTTTTTTTATCTATGTCTTATCTATAAAATATATATTATATCCATATCAAAATAGTCTACACAACATTGAAAGCAAAATAGAATAAAAATAGGTTATTCAAAACTTACGAAAATCACCGTCCTTATTGCCAATTCCCAGAAATTACATCTTAATCCTAGCCCATATACCCGATGTCAATTCTAATAATTACTAAAAAAATAATATATACCAATAGTGTATCACAATATTATATATAAATATAATTCACAATGTTATATCTATATCGAACATATTAGATTGACTGTGTGTTAAAAATAAGTTAGGTGAGTGGAGTGTATGTGGCCTTCTCGATGATACGTACCTGGGAATCATGTTTGCTAAATGCCCGTGAATGTTGTGCTGTGGTTATGCATTATAGCATTTTTGGTAAATAAAGCCAAATATATTTAAGCTACCTGCATATGTGAGTATAATATATATAAATTCATGATTTGCAATGCCCGTGAAGTGTCTGTGGTTATGCATTATAGCATTGGAAGCCATTAAGCGCTGGGGTCAACAATATGAGCTAAAAGCTATGTGCTCGTATACCTAAAATACGTGCAGGTTACACGAAAATCCTTAGGTCTTATCTCTGCCGTCTATGGTATTATATAACGCTATATCTGTTTGTCCTTTATTATTTAGGGCTGGGTCTTAAATATCTTTCTCAATAACACAAATAACCTAACCTCAATTCCTGACATGAACCGCAACTTTGCACCATCCTTGTGTATTGATGGTACCCAAGGATGAATAAATAACAATCTGCTTTGAGATCCAATAGAATGGAAAAAAATGATCGATTGTTTTGTCAGGTGTGTTTTTTTTTTTTTTTTGGGGGGGGGGAATCATTTAGATAACGAATAAGGCATTGGTGAACGTAAAAGATAAGAGGAATGCT
>NW_020868932.1:242542-245042 GCF_003789085.1 Penaeus vannamei
TTATTTAGCCTTTTCCTTGATTTTCAATATTTTCTGGTATTTAATACTGCTCTTAGAAGTGTCAATGACAGTATAGTAATTATGATGTTTCTGATAATAATAACAATAGCAATACTTGTGGCTAAGCACTAGCAGAACCATCTAATATGCATAGACATTATTGATTGCACTAGTTAGAGAAAAAAAACTTTTAGTACAAAATCAAGGAAAGGTGAAATCAGGTGACTTGTGGCTAAGCACTGGCAGAACCATCTAATATGCATAGACATTATTAAAACAATACTAAAAGTCAACACAAGATTTTCTCAAGTTCATTATTTTAATGTATACAGGTACTGGTTGGTGCATATGACTATTGAATGATGACAAGAGGTCCAAAATGTTATTGATATTTGATAATCTTTTGGGGTTAGAATGTGACTGTCAGTGACAATATTTGTAATTTCTCATGTTAGATATAGTAAATATTATTCTGATGTTCTTATGTTCTCCACAAATATTTGGGCAGGAGGATTGTTTATCTTCAGTAAAGCTTTGTAATTGGATGCACCTACCTGAAAATAGATTGCTAACTTGAACAAATGAATTAACTAACTCTATCCTAAACACGCAAACTACCACAATGATCATCATATAAACTTTAAGCCTATCCCCTACTAGTTGTAGTATTCCAGTGTAGGACTTCATAGTGGACTGTAAATGTTGTGAGGGACTTAGAAAGAAAAATTTAGTTGCAGTAAGATATTTAGATGCTTATTATAGACACATGATGGGAATCCATTAAATTTTTTTACTTTCATGTTGTTAGATACACCATATAGAGTGAAAGTATATGGCTTCCTTTGAAATATGGGTGCGTTGACCCCGTATACTTGTTAATATTTTCTTGATACCCGGGAACCAATGCAGCAGTTACTCAGGTCTTCATTGCATTGCACACACATTTATTATTTCATAAGGCAGAGTTGGTTTGATAGCTTAGTGGAAATAGAAGGAGGGGTCCATTAAAAAGCATGTTTTCTTTCTTGGCAGCTGTTGCCAAACTCACTTCCTGCTGAGTTGACCGAGTTTAAGGGGACCGTCCCCAAAAGGGGTGTGGCCAATTATGGGGGTGGGGGAGTCATATTGGTAAATATTTCTAAAAAATAAAAGGTCTTATGGATTTTCTTGATTTTTGGATATTTTATGTATTTTTATATTCCACATCTTTTGATACCAAATTTATGGGGGTTCCTACGTGGGGGGTGCTGTCCCTCGCAAAAAAAACTCAGTTTCTTCTGATTTTTTTTTTTTTCTTTCTTTCTTTTTATAATAATAATAATTTTTAGTCTTTTCAAAAATTCATATAAAAAAGTAAGCAACAATTCAATAAAATTGTGACGTAGTTGTCTGCACATTTCCACAAGGTTTCCAAAGATATATCCAAAATTTTGATCGGATAAAAACTCTGGGATAAGGAATCTACTGAAGCTCAAAAAAGAAACATTGAAAAACAAACAAACAAAAAATTGGAGATTTGAAGATCATTTTCTATATTTTTTCATTTATGGATCTTTACCATTTCATTACTGTAGAAACTACTTTTATTCCTCTTTCAAACGCACTATGTTAGGTAAAGATATGATCATTAGTCTCTAAGTTATAGTAACAAACATATAAATGCCTCCCGTGAAAAGGAGCAAATCCAGACCTGTCGTGTTTTATACTTCTTTTATTACTGTTATCTTGTGTATATATTCATTTACATGTGATACGCATGTAAGTTATCGTAAAGGTACATGGTCGTGCACGTGTATATGCGTATGTGCACATATATTTATTAGATACATAATTATTTATTAGTTATTTATTTTATTTTTATTTCAGTCTACTCTTATTCCACATCGCATAACCGCGTGATTCCACCTCGAAACAAGCGATAAACGTTTAGTCACCAGCGGAGTAATTGTTATGGAGGGACAAGGAATTGTTTAGTGTTCATTACAAATAACTGCTCAGAAAACGTTGATAGATCAAAAATATTTTGAAAGACAAATCTCTTATATCAGATCTCTTATATTTGTTTATCGTGGATGCTTCTTGTGATGTAACAATAGGTATCAGATATTTATAGGCCGATTTTACGAGTTTACATGAATGAATTATATCATACTCTTTCTTTACATTTATTTTTTCTTGTAAATGGATTTATGACATAATGATGTTTAATTGATTAATTAGTTTCAAATGAAAGTGCATATGTAAAACTATTGCAATCAGAAAAGTCTAAAGTGGTGCCGACGCTTGGAACTTTGTTGCGTGGGTCCCTGCGAGACGGCCTTGGACGCAGACGAGCTCACAGTCCGTGTGAATATCTATTCGTTGCAAGTTTATTTTTGGAGATATAGACTTGTAACTGTAAGTTGTAACTCGTGTATTATCGCCGAACCTTAAACATACTTTTATGATGAATTTGTCAATATTGAATTGTGTCTACTATACTTTATGGGAAAGAAATTTG
>NW_020868932.1:252542-253640 GCF_003789085.1 Penaeus vannamei
CTGTTATTGTGTTTTATGCTATAAGTACAAACCTCTTGTCTTTTCTTATGTGTGTTTCTCGCCCTTCTCTTTGTTGTTTCATTTAACATTATTTATATTTTATTTTTATTTTTGTTTTATTTTTTAATTTTATTTTATTCAAACCTCTGTCTTGCAGTACCAAGTGGCTCAGCTGTACAGTGTAGCAGAAGCAAGCAAAAATGAGACTGGCGGTGGAGAAGGAGTGGAGGTGCTTAAGAATGAACCCTTCGACAACCACCCTCTACTCGGGGATAGATTTAGCAAGGGCCAATACACGTATAAAATTTATCACCTCAAAAGGTAAGTCTGTCGTGCCTTGCAAAAGCGTTGTAATGCCGGCAGATTAGGAGCTCAGAAGTGGATTTGCGGGCTTAGTCATGATTGTTATTCTAGTCCTTTTTTTTCTCTCTCTTTCTTTCTTTTATTTATTTAGAAGGATAATCTTCCTTAGTGTTAAGAAAGGACATGTCATAAGTGTTTAGTTAAGTCTCTGATATAACTCGTTTTATATTGCTGTAAATATATTGTATCTATACCTTAGGTGGTGTTTTGAGAAGCCCTTAGAATGTAAGGAAACCCTTGAAAGTCTGTATATTAACCAATAGTTGTCTTATTATATATAGAAGATTAAATTCATCTTTGTTTAGATGTGTCTTTGAATGGGAGAGGGGAATGGGGTGAAACGACTATAAATTTTACAGATTCTGTGCTTTGTTCAGCGAAGAGAAAGGTTTTAGCTGGAACTCTTCAAAGCCAAAAAGCAGGATTGCTAACCATTGTGAAGCTATTGTGATAGATGGGCATATACATGCATTTCATACTGTCCTTACTTTTATGATGATCAATATTTTCTAACCGTATTTTCTGTTTCTTCTCTCCCTCTCCTCTTCGTTTTTCCTTGTCTCTGTTACCTCCCTCTTATTCCCTGATTTCTTTCCTGCCCATTATTTCTTCCCTTTGTTACCTTTTCTCCCTCCCCCCTCTCTTCTCTTCCTTCTTCCCTTTCCCTCCCCTTTCTCCTTCCCTTCTTCTTTTCTCCTTCCTCCCCTTTCCCCTTCTCTTCTCCTCCTCCTTCCC
>NW_020868933.1:2500-17174 GCF_003789085.1 Penaeus vannamei
GCATTTGCTTCATGTTCAACAAATTATTAAGAAATAGCTTTGAAATAAGGCGACCTAAGTGAGGCGAGAAGTGTTGGGACAGATTCTAACATACACAGTAAAATCTTTTCAAAATATTTCAATTTTGAAATAATTGCTAAATGATCATTAAAAACACCATCCAAATTTTCTTTGTCGTTTTGCCTATTATGAAATCAATATTTGTTTAATGTAGGCTTAACAGTATAGAAGAACAATGTCGAAAGCCACCATGAAAAACACATTCATGCTGGCGCTCCACCGCCACTCAGGTTCCAATAATATAACGCCAGTTTGAGTTGTCGGAGCTCCAGGCATTCGAAGTTCGGGTGTTTAAAGTACGAAACTGTCCACCACCACTGCCAGTTGGCAGTAGACTTTTAAAGTACGGCCCTTAATGAAAGGGCAATTTGTCTACGTGGGCAAATAATAGTGCAGATATTTTGCATAATGTTATAAAGATAGGATTTTTTTTTTTTTTTTTTTTTTTTTTTTTTTCCATATTCATTGTGAATTTAACAAAAAACAGTTACAGCATTTTGCAATGTTTACATCAGCTGTTACATTGGTACATAGGTAAATCAGTGTAGGAAATATATTGTGATAAAAAAATGTGAAGTAATTGAAATCTTGAGAAAGATGTATAGAATTGTTCTTAGTATTACTGTAGCTTATCATTGCCTGCAGATTCATTTATTTAGACATTGAGATACTATATAAAGATAAAGTGATATTTTTTTTACTTTCTGCTTCTGTACAAGATTTCTTCAGTGTAAAATGAAAGTAAAGGATGTTTAAAATCCATGGTATTTATAGAATAATATTGTATCACATGTGTAATTCTCTATATTTGTTGCAGTTTTGTCAGTATATGAGAAAAGAATATGTTAGTGATGATATAGAGATAGTGAGATGATAATAGCAGAACTTATACAAGTATTTTTTATTCATTCTCATGACAGAACATGTATCCATAGAAATAAAACTCATTAAGTCATTTATGAATGTTTCCCAAGTGACAAGAGTGTCAACTTGTTAACCATGGTTTCCGTAATTTGCAAGACTGATTGTTCATAAATAAAGATAAGCCCGCATGAAAAACTTGATTTGTTTTTATGATAAAAGATGCTTATGATTTTCATACTTCAGTGTCTTGTAAGAATAAAAAGATTTACACTTATCCCATGATTACAAGTTTGCCTCACTTCCCCTCTATGTGTCATGCGAGTCAGACAGACAGTTACGTTTCAGAACCAGGTTACATGAAGGATGCCTTTTACGTCACAATTGAGACCCTCCATGCCCCAGGCCATGGTGATTTGGAGAATGTGAGTGGCGCAGTCCATGCATTGCCGCATTCCATGGCTCGCTCTGCTTGGCTCGCGGTAGCCATCCTAACCTGTTGCATCCACAGCACAGACTTACATAATTTCCTGAGCTCGGAATGGAGTAACCCTCCCAGGGGGGCATGGGAGGGAGGGGGAAGGTGGCAGACCAAAGGATGATTGAGATTTAACAATGGGAAGAATGGAGCAACAGGGATATGAGTGGAGGGATTGCAAATGAAAGTCAGAGGGAAAAATAGATAAAGAATGATATAAAGATGGTATAGAGATAATTGATAATAATTCAAGCTTGAATATTAATGGATATCTGAAAAAAGAAACAGAGACTATGTAAAGTGTAGGTAGACATAATGGGAATCGAGGGACCACGATATTAAGAAGAAACCAATGAAGAATTGCCCCTCTGGTCTGTGGTGTCCATTCCTTGTTCTCATATTTTTGTTCATCTTCTCCTTATTATGCTTATCCTCATGCGAAGCTTGTGTTTTAATCTGATGTTGGCTGGCCTTTCCTGAGAAAATAAGTCATACCTTTTTTTTCCCTTTTTCTTTATATATATATATACATATATCTCTTGTCCTTTGTCTGAACTGTTAGCTCATTTTGCATGACATCTGCATTTTTCTGCTGAGATGAAAATATATAGTATTTTACGAACCTTTGTGCTTATTAAACAAGGTTCTTCCCATCACCTCATCAGCAACAATAGCCGCGGCATATACAGTACTTTTTATCTTCAGCTTACAGACCCACCTGTCGTGCAGGATTTATATGTTAAGCCAGTTACATATAGAGCAAAATATTTGTTCTTTTCATGGGTGTTTTAGTTGAGTCCTGTAGATTTTGATAGTGGTGAAAAGAAAGAGAAGAAGAAGAAAAAAAAATAAAATGCAGTGAAATAAAGAACTACATCTTGAGTATGAGGTCCTCAAAAGAAGGTTATTCACTAGTCGAATATCTCTAAAGAGAAAACAGAGCTGTGAAATTTTCATTAGAAATCTTTCTGGATCAAAGACCCCTCCAAGTGGCTGCTCTAGCTTACGGTGGTGGACAACTCATGACTAATCTGTCACGGAGGTTATTGACAGATTCAGACTGTGGGGAAACTCCTTGCGGCCGTAATGCGAACAGGGTCACCATTGGAGCCAAAGGGTTAAGCAAAACTTTAATCAGTCTTTCAGTACTGTATAACTATAAAGAAAAAGACATTGAACAAATCTTTTGCATACTCAATGACTAACCATAACCACATTCACTGAAGCCACTACTTGGTAACACTTAATAGCACTTTTAAGAATGATCATCACAGCTGCCGGGTCTCCTGCTCACTCTTAGGCTTCCTGAGTTGCTAGATCTTACTCCACCTAAACACTTTAGTCTTACACTCCCACCCTCATCCCATCCTTTCTCTCTCTCTCTCTCTCTCTCTCTCTCTCCACCCTTGACAGCCACGGTCCCTTTGATCAGTGTTATCACATCTTTTTTATATATTTCTCTCCTCTTTTGGAAATTGCATGACAGAACCCAGGCTATATGAAGAAAAACTTTGTCATTTCCATTGAGACCCTTCACGTTGCTGACATGGGGACGACGGAGAACGTGAGTTTTCGTGCCAGTCTCTTGTGACGTTTGAATTTTTTTTATTTTTTTTTTTCCAGTTTGTGAAATATTTCTGATCTCTCTTACACATTTTCACATGTCAATGCCTTAACAGAGAATAGTTAAAAAAGAAAGAGGGATAGGTTACATTGGATTTTCTTTAATATATATATATAATTTTAGAAAATTTCAATTTATGCAAATACACTTTATATTGAATTCAAAATCCTGTTGAAGGTATACATTTAAAATCACAGATCATATAACACTACAAGATTTATGCTTATTATTACATAGTGTATTATAATGATACAATCTAGTAAGATCACACTGGGTATATGAGGAATGCTCAAGAATAACTAAATTAACACCCTTTATTTAAGTTTGGGTTGATTTCACTGTGGTGGTTTTTCGTTTTTCCTAGTTTATTGTTTGTTGAATATTTGATTATGTTTAGATTGGAACGTGATATTTACTTCTTTTTCTTTAGCCGTGTCATGTTTTTTCTTCTTGAGTGTAATGTATTTTTGTTTTTCCATCTTCATCTTCTGTTTTATTGCTGTTGATTTAGTCTATCTCACATAACAAAATTGTGCCACATGGTACACTGTAGTTGTGTTTTAGTTATGCTTTCTGGTTAGATACATAAAGGAGGTGCTAGCTACAAGCTTTAATTGACACTTGTGACAAGCTCAAATAACCCATTACCTGCATTACTACTATTGAAAGCTATTGCAGTAACAACTATCTAATAGGTATCATAACCCTTTAAAGACACTTCACTGAAACTTTCTAAGATGGATATGAAAAATAAAGTCATTTCTATTTTCTCTCTCAATTTTTAATTTCATGAAAGATAAACAAAGTAAATAAGCAGACCAAAAAGTAGCTTTGACGGATTTACAGTCACACCCTAACCCGACACCCGGGAAAGCATCTGTTCCCCCAATCTCTAACACCTTTTCTCCAGGCCCACGAACTAACTGGAGATAAGCTGAAGATGCGAGAGGTTGTGACCATTGACATCAGCAACGACCCAGTCAAGCCAGCTGACTACAAGCCCTCTGAAGATCCCACGAAGTTCAAATCGGAGAAGACAGGGCGAGGACCTCTGGTAGGACCCCAGTGGTGGAAGAAGGTGAGCCCGAAACATAGTCTGCGAAGGAATGTCAAGGAGGCTTGTGTTTTTGATGTATTGTTAGGTGATTAGGAATACTTGCTTGGTGGCTGGGGGTGAAGAACAGGGTCAACAGAAGGATGTGAAAAACAGTGAAAGGTTGAAAGGAGGGGGAGCATAAAGATGAACAGCTCATAGGTGAATTAAGCAAAAGGGATGATGGTTGATTAAAAAGGTGAAGAAATTTAATGATGGTTGATAAAGGGGTGAGAAGAAATGGATGATAAAATAGATAAGGAAAAGGTTGAGTATAGTGGAACGCAGTTAATAAAAAGAGTGAGAATGAAGGATTGATGGGTTAAACAAAAAGATGAGATTGTTGAAGAGTAAATTAGTAGATGGTGGAGAAGGATTTGAAATAGAGGGCGAGATTGATGGAGAATGGTAAATAAGTAGAGTGAGAATTATGAGGAGTAGATAGTTGAGTGAGAGTGATGAAGAAAGCATATAACAGTAAAGGGTAAATGGTGGCAAAGGGTTGACTGAAAATGATAGAGGAGGGTAGATAGGTAGAGTAAGAGTGATGAAGAAGAAAAGATGGGTTGGAGCATTGAGACTGATGGAGAAAATTAGATAGATTGGTCAAGAAACAACCAAAAAGGTTAATATGTAATGGTAATGCAAAAAAGATATAGATAGAGAGAGAATAATGGATAAAAATTGAGAATGGAGAAGAAGAGGGAAAGAATATCATAAAGAACAGCACTGAATTTTTTTTAACAATTGATATACACATAAAAGATAAAATGTCTTTTAAGAATAAATATATAGTTGATATATTTGTTAAGGGAAAAGAAGGTATTGGGATTTAACTTCAAAAAAAGTGTACTAAGAAAAAGAAATATGTATTATACAAGAGTTGCATTTCCTCATTGTTGTATCTCTCCTCCAGTGTGATCCCGTCATGACCTTTACAAGCTGGTGACATGCGAGTTCAAGTGGTTCGGACTCCAGACTCGCATTGAGAAGTTTATTCAGGATGTTGAACGAAGACTTTTCACCAATTTCCATAGGTGAGAGTGGATTTTGATTTAGATTTATAGAATTGATGATGCTCATGAAGTGGAAGTTGATTTACTGAAACCAACTTTTCAATCTAGATAGAAGAGGAATCATTTATCTTTTCAAAAAATTGATTTGGAATACAAACAGCAAATCAAAAGTGAAAATTCTAATTCATTTCATTTTCAAGAGAGTTAATTCAGCTGAAGTTTAGACCATTGTAATCACCTCTCACTCTTTTTTTTTCTTTTTTTTTTCTTTGATAATCAATTTTCTGCACGTCTTTTGTAGGCAAGTTTTCTGCTGGATGGACAGATGGCACGGATTGACCATGGAAGACATTCGGCGATTGGAAGACAAGACAAAGGAAGAACTTGACCAGGTATTGGCTCGGGGCTATTTTAAATCACGGGGTCATGGGTGTTTCTTTTTTTGGGGGGGGGGGTCAATTTATTGTTCTTTTCCTTTTCTAACAGTATTGTGTTTTTATTGTGTTTTGTTTAATTGTATATGATTGTTTTATTTGTGTATATTTTATTTTATCATATTTGGTTATTAATTTAGATATTTATTGGTTATAAATTTAGAAATTTATTATTGTTTTGGTGTGGTTTAGATATGAACAAAAATAATGTAATGTGAGGTATTTTATTTCCAATAGAGATACAGAATTAAGATGCAGAGTAATGCAGTATAATTTTTTTTAAGTTTTGTCCTTTTATTTTTTTTTTCTTTCTCTCTTTCTTTTTCATTTTCTTTTTTCCTTTTTTCTTTTTTTTCCATTCACTGCAGGGTAGTGTACTGTCCACCTTAGCTTTTAGTGAATTTGTTGCACACAGATAGCTCCACGTGTGCTCAGCCACCGAGGCAGTAGGTCCTGGGGATTATTCGTAATTTCGCTGTTCCTGGAAGTTGCTGGATTTTTTCTCCTTCCTTCTTTTTTCTCTTTTCTTTTCTTCTTCTTTCTTTTCCTTTCTTTCTTTTTTTTTTTCTTCTTTTCTTTCCTTTCTTTTTCTTTTTTCTTTCCTTTTTTCTTCTTCTTTTCTTTTTCCTTTTTTTTCTTCTTTTTTTCCTTTTCTTCTTCTTTTTCTTACTTTTTTCCTTCTTTTTTCTTTCTCTCATCTTCGTTATCCAAATTTTTTCTTTCTTTCTTCATATTTTAAAATTCTTTTTTTACTTTCTTCTTCTAAAGCTGTTAATATTGATACTATTATTCTAATTATTATAATATTATTTAAGGTAAGGAAAATTAATCTTTCCAAAAATCAAGGAAAAGGGTAAAACAGGAGAGGTAGTTAGGACTAATGATTAACTTGGTGTCTAAGCACTTGTGAACCATCCTTGTGTAATTGCAATGATAAACTGAGATTACATGTGATGGCTCATATATGTAATGCCATCTGCAGTCTTTGAGTTTAGCAATTATTGTTTTTTTTTACTTTTTATTTATTTTATTTTTACTATTATTATTATTTTTTAATTATTATTATTATTATTTTTTTTTTTTTTTTTTTTTTTTTTTTTTTTTTTACCTTTTTTCATAATTTTAGAAATAAGATTACTTTGATTTCACAGTGTTATCCCATTTTTGAATGAAGTCAGACAGTTAGCAGTTTGTAAAGGTGTAATTTTCTTTTGTTTCATGAGAGGAACCCTTTTATAAATGTCTGAAATTTATAGAATGCACGTAACTGATTTGTAAATATTAATACTTGGTCGTATTATTTTTTTTATACTTTACTCATTAAAATCAGATTGTAGAAAATGAGTCTCCATCAAAATAGTGTTACTCATTTGTGTTCTTATTTTTAAGAGTATGGCAAGCAATAATCAGTTATGCAATCACTTTGCAAACTTGACCTGCAATTCTAAGGTTTTCTTGAACCTTCCAGCAAAGACAGGTTGGCGAGGTGCGGGAACGAAGGGCGAATAAATACACAAGGCACTCCACACTGGCAATGCAGAAAAATACAAGCTCCCAGACGAAGATGGACTACCCACTCAAGTCGAGAGGTCGATCATTCAGCACTACAGGAAATATTGGGTCTATTGCAGTCGTTGATTTCATTGACCTGCATCCAGTACATTCATAAGTAATAGGGAGGAGAGCAAATAAGTCGTAAGGGGAGACAGTGAACGTGTTGTCAAGGTTATGACATCTGGAAAACCTGCTCTTTACTTTCTGAGTTGGTGAAATACGAGTACTTTTTTTTCCCAAATCAAAAATCCTAGTTGTTTCTTTGTTATATCTCTATGAGGATATGGCCTCTGTGATCTGAAACGTGTCCTCCACTTCCATCATGAGAAACTTGTTAATCATGTTTGCAGAATTGTTATATTGAATAGAGTTGTCTTGGGAATAAAGCATGCATTCAGTATTATCAACTGACAGTTCAGTCTTCACTTTCAATTAGAAAAAAAATCTTCAACCCCACTTTTAACATGATACAAAAAAATAGATGAAAAGAGTAAGAATATAGAAAGAGGTAGTAATTAGAAGATAGGATAAGACATGAAAAAATATCTAGGGCTGACTAGTAAAAAAATACAAAAAGACAAGACTCGAGGAGTCATAAGTTATTAATGTAGAGACTCATACAGACATGCTGGTGAATAAAGGAGTGAAGGACTTTTCATTCTAAAGATTTTGAATCTCGGCTTTGTGAAAATATTTTGTTATCATTTATATAGTATTTATTGTTTTCTTCTTTTTATTTCTTACTTCTCTATTGAAAATGTATCCTTTGTTTCCCTGCTGTTAATAACAAAGTAACTCTTATTTTACCTGGCGTGGCTTTTGATCAAAATATTAAGGTAAAAGTGATGGCAAATAAGCATGTTTAAAACTTTTGTTGTTGTTGTTATAGTTACCATTAATATAATGATTATACTGATGCTATATTTTGATAGTAATGATGATATCATTATTATATTTTATTTTATTCCATTATCATTTACCATATTTGTCATGGTGAATGGTACTTAGTTGATAAAACAACTGTTATGAGTAACTTAAGTTTTCCATTGGATACATTACTGTCATTGACTGAATATGATAAATACTGTTGCATCTGCAATATTTCTTGTAATGCTGAATTGTTTCCAAATATGAAATTCCAGTGTACTCCCTTTGTCAAGTGAAATGAGTTCTGCTACTTGTTCAGATCTGACAATAATGTATAAATACTAGTCCCATTACTTCACAAAAGTTAGAGTATATTATTTATTTTTTAGTTCTGAAAGTGAAAAAGATGTAAAGGGAAATGAAATCTCCATCACTTGTTTTGTGAAGACGTGGTCCTTTTAACAGTTTGTTTAGTAATTTATTTAAATGAATATCTGACACTTGTCATAAATTAAAACTCCATATTTCAAAACTATCGTTCCATGTAGAAATTGAACAGAAATTTGAAAGTATAGAGTTATTAGTGGAATAATACTGTGTATGAATATTAATCTGAATCTCAATCATTGCCAGTTCAGTGAAGGAAAACATACAAATGGTAAACGAAGAACGGTGAATTAGGGCCGACTGGTCTGTCTGAGGAATTATTGAGCATATTAAATTTAGTTGGTGAGTTGTGATTGTTGTTCTGACTGACATGTGATTAGTGTTTGTTTGCGTTGTTGAACAGGTTGGTGGTTGTGTTAGTTGAGAGATTAACAGTAGTGTATCCCTGTGCTGTTAATATAACGTGATAACAGGAAAAAAAAAATGTAGGTTGTAAATTGAGAAGGGAAGATCATTCTCCTTGTAGGATCCAAGTGAGTGAGATGTGGTTATTAGCCAGTGGCTTCATGGAAAACAAATTCTGGAGGTGACCTAGACAGCCTTGAGTATGTCCACTCCCTACATAGAACTGCATTCATCTAGAGAAGTTTAGTGAACATACCATTTATTTGAGAAAATAGACCTCAGGGCAAAGATGAAATGAGCTCTGCAGTAACCTTGCCTAGTTTGAGCCAGCATTCTCTAACTTGACTTTAAGCATTGAAACAAATTTCCATTTAGAACCAGTAATAAGAAGATATACCTTTTTTTGCTGGTAAGTGTCATTGGTTGGAAGCTTTCATTTAGGGTAATTATAGACTTGAGTACAGTAAAAACAGTGCTGGTTTTATGAGAAGTCATGTACTTTTGAAAATTACGAATTAATTGCAAAGAGAATTTTAAGATCAGCTATAGGAAATTCTGAGATTAGTTTATTAACATCTTGATCAGAAAACTACTCATGTCATAGTTGAAATAAAAAAATCTGTGCCCACATCCCTTCCTAAGCCCCCCACTCCTTCCCTCCCTCCCTCCCTCCTTTATCCCCCTGTTTCCCAGAAATGCACATGGCTTTCAGATAAAACTAAATCACTAGACCTGTAACATTTCGGCATTTTGAATAGAAGTGGATAATGTTTAGCACGGAACGATTCTTTCGTCTTCTTTTTCTCATCTCATTTTTCCCGCAGTTCTAAGAAAGTCAATTATTTACTGGGAAATGTAGATGTAACATCATTAGCTACGAGTAATTACATTGAAGGTAGAGAGACTCCTTCTAAGTTGCGTATCTTTTAAGTGATGGATCTAGACTAGGTTTCTCTCTCATTATTCACATATTGCTATTATCTAATGATGATGTTTGTGTAACAGTTTGTTATGTCTGAAATAGATGAGACTTACAGATTGTTAACGGATGCAAGACTGTTGACATTACTGTTGTTGGTGGAATTTGCGTATTCTCTGCTATGTTTCTGAGGCTGCTCATTTTGAAATAATAAAATGACCAAAATGTTAGCAGGTTAATGTTATCATCTGGGATCATATGTAGTTCAAACTGTGTGCTTTTAGATTGAGCTAAGATTTGTGATAGCCTGTGTTCCCGTTTTGTTTCGGCACTAGAGGCTGACCCTTTCAGGAATGCCGTTAAGTATCCTAATAGATCTCATGCCATCACCCTCTGTGGAACAAAATGAATAGTGATGATCTAGTAATATAGTAGACTGTTTTTAAAAGATTTCTCTTATTTTTATGATTGTTATGATTATTTTTTTATTTTCATTTCTTGTCTAGAGATAGATTTCTATTTTCCTTTGCTCCAGCTGTTGAACATAACACGTGTTGCATATTAGAGGCACTCACATGCATTCCAGGTATAGTTCTTTGTTGCTTCAGTTCTAACAGCTTGATATTCAAGTACCAACTACGCTCATTTTTGAGTTCAACGCGTGTATTAAGTTAGCACAGTTGTAAATATGGAAAGCACCAGTGTTAAACAGAACAAGCAGCGGCTTCATTTATTCCTCCCTTGAGGGCTAACCCACAAATGGGGGAAGAGTGCCAAAGATATCGTGGGCAACACAGAGAGAAAGAAAAAAAAAACATCTTTCTGGCAAAAACTTACGTAGAGAGAACAGATTGGTATATGTATGTTGATCAGATGACAATTTCATTAACTGATAAGAATGTTGTATTTAAAACTTCTCTGTTGCTTGCTACGTTGGTTTTTGGCATCTCTACTTTCCAAGTATTTTTTCTTTATTTTTGTTTGTTTTGGTATTATTTTCTGAATTTATTTTAATATTATTTTTTTCTATTTGTGTATAGAATCATTCCATTAAACTGTGCAGTTGATCATGAATCTGATTTACCTGTTATGTGAAACTGTAGTGATTACTTAGCTTATCTGTTGTTGAACACCTGAGAAAATGTATGATAAATGGATATGCTCTGTGTGTTGAACATTGTTTACTGAAGAAAGCAGTATAGAAAAGAAAAAAGTTAAGAGTCAGTTGCTTGTTTGACATATTTGTGAAACTGGTTAGGTAGAAATTTGAAAGAGAAGTTTCATGAAGTATAGTTATGCATTATTTGTTTACAAGGACTACTAAAAAGACAATATACGCATTTTGTGGTCTTTGAACTAGGGTTATAAATTGTAGAGAAAATGTATCATTTACTGTTCTGTGAAAAAGAAATGGGAGATTTTAATATACTAAAGTATCAGTCAAAATATCTCCATGGCATGTGAAATATGTAAAAGAATGGATAAAACTCCAAACAAGTAACAAAATAGACTCACGTGAAAGACCCAATGAAAGAAGAAAAACAGAAGTAGCTACAGTTTGTTACTGATGATACATTTTAATGCTTTTTTTATCTCGTAAGTCTCACTTTGTTCCATTCATAGTCATTATTGTGATGAATTTCTTGATATTACTGATATCTGTTGAGCATAATATAATGCTGATGATTTTGTATCCACAATTTCAGTTCATATCACAATCATCAGTAATCCTCCATCCAGATATCTCAAGCCGCATCATCTAAGGTAACGAGCAGTCCCTCACATGTATCTAAAGCAACCAGACCATGTCCAATATTCCATGGTAGTCGAACCATTCCTCACAAATCAGCGGTTAAACTAAGCCATTCCTCACAATTTTCAGTGGTTAACTAAGACCATTCCTCACAGTTCAGCCGTTAACCATTTTTCATATTCTACTAAGACGCACTACATTCCTCATTATAGGCAGTAGCTTTGCCCTTGATCTGAACTGTTTTCCAGTAGTTCAGTGGGCATATAAAAAGGGTTTGTGGAGCAGATGGAACTACCTCTTTATAATCTGCAGGAGGTTCATGGCAAGTGAATTTCACAATCAGTAATCAAAATTGTTTCGTCATGTCTCAGACTGGCTACATTTGGTCATTTCAGAGTGTGCACCAAAATCATGTGTGATGGCTTTTTAGCAATATTCTAATATATATTTTTGTTGGAATTATGGTATCTGTTACAGATATGGTTGGTTCAGTAATGGAATAATAAAAGATATTGTTATTGTGTCCCACTGTATATATATTCTGAGTATCAAATAACTTTCATGCTCTTCAACATACATATTGGAAGAACTAAGTATTTTGGTCAGGAGAAATACTCCTGTTTTCTATCTGACTTACAAAATTATTTGAATTATGCAAATTTAGAGGAAGAGAAGTGCTGTCATTTATGTAGGTGAGGGGAGAGTGAGTGTGTATCTTGACAGGAACCATCACAATCCCTCATTTATAGCCTTCTTTCCCCAAAGTCATAGATAGTAAAGAAATGCCCCATGAAAACCCATTTCTGCTCTGTTTACTTAACCCTCAGGTACATATATTTTTTTCTTTGTAAATATATTTTTAGCATGTTATCTTATACTCACATTTTTTTGTTCTTGTTGCATTTGTTTCTCATGTTTCTTAAATTTATCTGTTTATATATTTTGCCTTCAAGCCTTGTCTCACGCTCCCCTTGAAGATTGGCTCATGCTGTATTCAAATCACTCGCACTTTCATGGGCCTTTGACCCTCTAGACTTGCCTTGCCGTAAAAAAATGTCATTGTTTACATACATACATTTCTTTCTCATATCAGTCAGTATTTATAATGCACTGCAATTTTAATTCAATCAAATTTATACATCATTCTATTTTTTTATGGGTATTTGTTAAGTTCATAATATGTTGTTTGATATTTTAATAATCTGCTGTACCTTGTTCCTGATTGTTAATGTTTTTTGCATCTTTGTGACCAGGCATTGTGTATTTGTGAGGAGTGTACAGTAAGTGAACATTTAAAATAATGACTTAGTAAGAGAAGATAATGTAATGCTGTATTAGTCCAAATATAATATGTTCAGACCAGCGGTTTCTCTGTCCTGGCATCTCAACTTATGAACGTTATTTGAAATCGAGATGGTGTCACATTGTAAGAAAATTGATTACTTTCAGATAAGAATTTGTTATTCTATTTTCAAATGAAATCTTTTGTGAATTGAAACATACATTGTGTAACCTAGTATTAAAATTTCTCCTGCTTTTGAAAACAAGTCTTTATTTAATGAAGATTTAGAATTAGATTTATTTTACTGTATTACAGGAGAAACATTTACCCATATCAACTCTAGGCTCAGTGATAAGGATTACGTATGATGAGAAACGTAATAATGACAATAAGCACTGTAAGTAAACATGTCATGATTGTGCAGAAAGATGCATGAGTGGAGAATATTTTTCCTCAAACTGATCAATAATGATGAATAAGAAATAATAGCAGAAAAGAACAAGTAAATGGTAATGAAGACGAAAAAGTTTGATGTAATATGGAATACGATTGATGCAATGACACCTGATAAAAATAATTACAGATTTTTAAGCCTTTTGTCATTCATTAAATGGGTGTAAAAAAAAAATTCTTTGTGTATAGAGAAAGGAAATATAATATTCACCTGCTCTTGTAAATAGGTTTGTAATGCATATTATTGCTGAATATACACCATTTTGAATTATTTAATGAGTCGCAGTTGAAAAAAATTTATTTTTTACAATTCAAAAATACATATTGTCATGGTGATACAGGACCTTAAGTAATTAACTTATATAAGCATGCTGACGATTTTGTATGTCTATTTTATGCAAGTTGAAAGAAAAACTAAACCAATGGATTATATAATAATCTGATTATCACTTTGCTGACTAATCGTATTATGAGCATCATAAAAAACAGTATTGTGGGTGCCACGAGCCAGACAATATTGTGGGTGTCATAAGCCAGACATATTGTGGGTGTCATGAGCCAGACAGTATGTGCGGTGTCATGAGCCAGACAGTATTGTGGGTGTCACGAGCCAGACAATATTGTGAGTGTCATGAGCCAGACAGTATTGTGGGTGTCACGAGCCAGACATATATTGTGGGTTCATGAGCCAACACATATTGTGGTGTTATGAGCCAGACAATTCAGGAATATAAAGACTCAAGATTTATTTAGTGTCACATACGAATCATTTATTTCGCGTCATGTACGAACTGCCACATTATATTGCCCTTACTCAGCACTGTAATGTGACGTCAGCATGACGTTCGTTGTGACGTCATGAGTTGTACCACAGATCATTATGTTATAATTTTTTTTTTTCAGTTTATTAAGGCGACTACTAAAATGTCCACCGTGGGCACTTAAAATACCCCAAAGAAAAGTACTTCAAAATAACTGAGACAGTGTTAGACTACTGAAAATGATATCTTTTTGTGCTCTACCTAATTAAAATTGGTATCGATTCGCATTTCGAATTAAATATCAGCCTCTTTGAGAAAACACAATTGTGAAAAAAAAACGAAGTGAAACACTTCCAATTGGAGACAACTATAACGATTAAAAAAAACGTTTACGCATTGCGAACTTCTAATATTCCAAGTGTAACGAAAATATCCAGAAAGGAAAGTGTGGAATTATCTGTCTGGCGGTATCTGGAAGCTCTCGTTTAGTAGAGGGCGTGACAGCAAGTGTGAACTCAGGGACTCTGCTGAGTAGCCATAAAAGAGTTGTCATGTGTAAGGTGCATGTCTGTGGGATATTAATGTCTGTGTGGTATACGTATCTGCTTGTGTCTGTGTACGTGTGTTTGGATGGACAAATAGATGGTGACACCTGTGTGTTCTTGTGTGAAAAAAACGTATATGTATCCCTTCTTATCCTCCATATATATATATATATATATATATA
>NW_020868933.1:19774-33248 GCF_003789085.1 Penaeus vannamei
AACAAGATACAGAAAATTGCCTCAGCCAGAACGCGTGCTACAGCTCGTGTCTCAGTTCTGATTTGTACCTTCTGATCTAGATCTATGCGTCGCAATGCCTATTGTCCTGCTCGGAAGGCATCCCTTTTTACAGAACTCTACTCGTATCGACGTCATTTATCATGTGCTGTGCCATGTTCGATGATTGTGTCGCATTCTATAGTACTTCTAGCTTTATGCCATCTAGAACGCAATTTCTTTACATATGTCGACAAGGTCACAGAGAAGCTTGGTGGAATTCGTTGCCTTATTGTGAAGTGTAAGACTTTTGTCGTTTTAGTAGCTTTTCATGTCGAGATTGAGTAACTGAAAACTTTTCTGCGGTCGTTTATTCAATCCATGGCTGCGAAGCTGTTATGCAATTTGCACCTCCAAAATTTGTCTTACGTTGCGCAGTGGTGTGGATAGTTTCGTTAGTCAGGTAGATAGTGTTTGTGAGCTCATATAGGACACAGCTATTCTTTGCCGAATGGAGAAAAAAGGTGAGATAGTCCCTCGAGCCATCTGTTTTGACTGGTAACAAATTTCATGAAAGACTCTGATTTTATACCCAGAATCTTGGAGTTATACATAAAGTAGTTCCTCTTTTGTCAAAAAAGTATCGTTTACAGACTGCAGCTTTGATCTCGCTCTACGATTAGGTTCTGTGATGGATATGAGTAATGTTGACAAACCTCCTTTCTAACATCAAGATAAAAGATTATAAACCAAAAAAAAAATGGAGTCAAGGTCTAAGGTAAGATACATGATATAGGTTATTTGACCGAGGCTCGCCAAAAGGAGCTCTCTCTCGTGTGTCTAGTGTGTGGGGGCGGTTGGTCGTGCATGTGTGTCTGTAGTGATGTCAGTGTGTGTGTGTGTGCATGTCGTGTGCCTGTGTGTGTGTGATCGTGTGGAGGGAGTGTGTCCGTGTGTGTGTTCGTGTCCGTGTGCCTTGCTCATGGCCTGATACATGCCCTTGGTAGTGCCTCTCTGCTGTTGTTGGCCCATATTTAGTAGTAGAGTGTGCGGTTTGTGTGGCCTGTGGTGTGCTCTCGTGTTGCCTGCGTGGCGTGTACGGAGGGGAGTGCAATACGTGAACATGCGACTTGCCGTCAGCGTGTAAACTCTAGAGTGAAACTCCTTCTTCCAACGTGACTCCGATTGTCACGCTATGTAATCAAGAGCAGCAGTTTACCGAATCTAGTGGCCAAAACTGGACTGATTTAACTGGTTTGATTTCTCAGGCCAGGACAATGAGTGCAGTCATCTGTTGCTTCTCCAACCCATTTTCAAACTGATTCTTGGAACTCATTGTAGGTCCTACGCGAAGAATCATCTGCACATTACCGGGAGATGGTCGGATGAGTGTTTCTTGCGTAAACTCCTAATGACGCAAAATCTGCTGCAGTGCCCTGTCACGTGACTTCGTTATGTCATGTGTGCTGCCATGCGCTGTGTGACGTACGATGTTGTGTAGTCTGGCACCATCATCGTGTGCGCATGCCTCAGTGTGCAGGTGGAGCCAGTGTGTATCTCGATGTGTGTTGTGCGTGCATTCCCAGAAGAGAGCAGTCATTTATTTGGCGTTTTGTTCCTCAAGTTTCTGTTCTTGTATCACTAACTGAAACACTGCCGAGAGAAACATGGCACATTTCTGGGTGTGTGGTAGTGGCAGTGCTGTCCAAGTCTTTATTGGCTTCTTAAGATCCATGGATTTGTACAGTATGTGTGTGGTTACCATAGCTTAAGTGCGAGTTCTCAACTGAAACAAAGGGACCTCACATTAACATAGACGTATGTCGTTGTCTTGTTCGTGTGGCCATGTGTGCTGGCGTGGTGTGCCCATAGTGCGGCAAGGCAAATGCTGTGTGTGTGTGGTGTTTGTGGTTAATTGTCGCACGCACCTCCCCCCCCTTGGAGACCTTTCAGGATGGCAGCACAGACTGCACGTGAATGTTCGTGTGGTAGATGCGTGCTCACAAATTCATGCTTGATATGTGTGTAGTGTGTATGATTGTGTGCGGTGTAGGCATGTGTGTGTGTCGCAGTCATGCGGTCATGTGTTATGTTGTGCTGCCTTGATGCGGTAAGTGGTTGTCTGCGTCCAGATGGTGTATGTGGATGCATGTGAATGTTGCCTTGGTGACTGATAACAGGTTCGGTGTTCGAGCTGGAAGTGCCAAATGTGTGATGTGCCCAATAACAGCAACACAATTGACAAAATTGGGTAGTGCGGTTTGTTTGGTGAAGAGCTGTTTCACGTCGTTGCAAACATTGCCGATCCATGCCAGTGGTTCTGCTGAATGGAGTGAATAGTGATTGGTTTCTATCAATTGTCCTGTGCCACCTACTAGTGTATTCCTCGAGCGCAATACCTGTGTGAGAGTTACTAGTGCGCTGTTCAATTTTTACACAACAAAAATATTAAGATTCTTAAAACATAATTTAGAAAAAAATTACAATACTCTATACACTGTATTAAGATAACAAATTAACCAAAGACCAATAATAATATTTTTAATAATTTCTATCGAGTTATTTTATCTTTCTCATACGTATATTGCATTTAACTCTTATTTGACGTTGCTTGATGTGGGCAAGCTTCTTCCTATCGAGCACTAAATTCTGTTTAAAATCCATTACAACTAAATTTGCAAAATCAATTCAAATGACTATAGTTATCCAATAGCAAAGAAAAAAAAAAGAAAAAACAAAAGATAAAAAGAAAAAACAGTAAATATGGCACAATAAGGTTTCAAAAAGCGAAGAGTCATGAACTGATGCATTTGTACCCAGAACCATCCAGCACGAATCTTACTCCAAGATTAACCTTGTCTCAGATGTCCCTCCTTATTTTCCATTAATTTAATTTTACACTGCCAGCTTCACATATATACCCATATGTATACAAAACTTCGGCGTAGACATCAAGAAACTCAACACATAAATAACATAAATTCTATAATTAAGTAGATAAGAAGACATAAAGAAATATGTAATTAGTGTGATAAACCTAAATAAAACAATCCCATGGCCAGTTCCCAGCTCACGCTGCTCAATGACGAATGTGCACGTGCACGTGCCGTCTTTCCATTAGACTCTCAATGTCAGATTGTAACAATATTAGACTGAGTGCAGGACACATAGCACAGGAAGGAAAGATAAAGAGACGAAGAATTAGAAAATAGTTAACATCTGCTGAAATTGACATGTGAGTACCATAAAGAGGATAGGGATGAAGAAAGCAGAGTGCAAAATGGGTGGTGGCAAATGATAGACTAACATAGCCTTTAAAATGAGTTTAATACTATTGTGCAATTTGTGCTTTATATATAATAATGCGATATACTAGCTCAAGAGTTTCGATGTCATTAATGATATAAAGTGACCAGCACATCATATAAGATAATTATTCACAAATAATTGATGGATACTTGCTGCGAAACGTAACACAGTTCGCAATAAGCATTGAAGTTCTATGCTGAAACTGATTTTAGAACACTCTGATGGATAATTGAAAATCTAGAGATAAAATACAAAGACATCAATATATGTAGTAAGATATGAAGAACGAGAGATGCGAGATTGCACACGCTGACATTCTGAGGCCATACTACTTGGATATATGATAGATGACATAAATGTGAATATTGTAAAACGCGACATATATACAATTAATGATAGAATAAAATTAGTCTTTAATTTAAATACATTACCATGAACTTGTTATTATATTTTACTGAGTCAGATTATTAACATTATATTTTTAAAATTTATTTCTAACGAATTAACAACAATTGATATCAGGAAATGGAATCAATTGACTTCAAAGATAACTTCAAACTCTCTTTCTTTTTAATCTTCATATCTATCCATAATTTGGGTTTGTTTTTGCGTGAAGTGGATATTATACCTTCTTTCTTCTCTTTACTATCTATCCCTCATCATTTGGATTTTTTCGTATTGTGTATTAGAGTAGAATGTATCAATACATTGTGGGTGTTTTTTAAAAGCACATACTATAACCTCGTCCTATTCCACATTCCTGCAATATGAAGGGGGGTTTCAAGTTGTTAACATGACGAGATATCTGTAAGTTGTGCTATACGTTAAATATATTATTTTTATCTTAATGTATTTCGGTTCTCTCATAGGGAATCAAGATAGAACTAACCATATTTCCTCTCTGGCACTAATGTTGCTGCTGGAAGGGCTCTCAGGCCATCGTTCATGGGCACTGGCTGGGAACTGCCATTGGTAAGCCACTTCATGCACATGAAGTTTTAGTTAGTTTTTAAGGTTGATGATAAATATGTTGAATGATATACATTGCTGGGTATCTCATTCTGAAATATGGATTTTACTGTTATGCAGAACATGTGCAGTTTGGATTTAAAGATTTATTTGCTCAGAGTCAAGATTAAAGATACTAAGAAGTAAATATCCTTTCAGGAAAGATTCGCACTCAGATGGCTGAGACAGAAGAGATTAGAACACCTCTTCAGCAGAAACTGGATGAATTTGGTGAACAGCTTTCCAAAGTCATTTCTGTCATTTGTGTTGCTGTTTGGGCCATCAACATTGGGCACTTCAGTGATCCCGTTCATGGTGGTTCTTGGTTCAAGGGAGCTATTTATTACTTCAAGATTGCTGTTGCTCTGGCTGTAGCTGCCATCCCTGAAGGTCTCCCTGCTGTCATCACCACTTGCCTTGCCCTTGGCACTCGCCGCATGGCCAGAAAGAAATAAGGTCGTCTTTGCCTTCGGTTGAGACTCTAGGTTGTACCTCTGTTATCTGCTCAGACAAGACTGGCACACTCACCACCAACCAGATGTCTGTCTCTCGCATGTTCATTATGGATAAGGTTGAGGGTAATGACTGCTCTCTTCTGGAATTCGAGATCACTGGCTCCACCTATGAGCCCATTGGTGAGATTCGTCTCAATGGTGCTAAGGTTGCAGGATCAGATTTTATTGGATTGCAAGAACTCTCGACCATCTCGGTAATGTGCAATGATTCTTCGGTGGACTACAATGAGTTCAAGAATCAGTTTGAAAAGGTTGGAGAAGCAACAGAGACTGCACTCATTGTCCTGGCTGAGAAAATCAACCCATTTAATCAGTCCAAGTTTGGCCTAGATCGGCGTACTGCTGCTCTTGTAACAAAGCGTGACATGGAGACACGTTGGAAGAAGGATTTCACTCTTGAGTTCTCACGTGATCGCAAGTCCATGTCAACGTATTGCACTCCCCTCCAGTCTTCTAATATGGGCACAGGATCCAAGATGTTCTGCAAGGGAGCTCCTGAGGGTGTGCTGGACCGTTGTGCTTTTGTACGTGTTGGAACACAGAAAGTTCCTCTCACTGCAGCCGTAAAGGATAAGATCATGTCTGTCATTCGTCAGTATGGCAGTGGTCGGGACACACTCCGTTGCTTAGGTCTTGCCACCATAGACAATCCCCCAATGCCAGAGCAGATGAACTTGGCTGACTCGACCAAGTTCCATTCGTATGAAGTCAGCATGACCTTTGTTGGTGTGGTTGGAATGCTTGATCCTCCCCGAAAAGAAGTCCGTGATTCTGTAAAAAGATGCCGAGCAGCTGGCATTCGTGTTATTGTCATCACTGGAGACAATAAGGCCACTGCTGAGGCCATTTGCCGTCGCATCGGAGTGTTTGAGGAGGATGAGGATCTAACAGGTCTGTCTTACTCTGGACGTGAATTTGATGAACTTAGTCCCAAGGAGCAGAGGGAAGCTTGCAATCGTGCCCGGCTGTTCTCTCGTGTTGAGCCTTTCCACAAGTCAAAGATTGTTGAATACTTGCAGGCTGAAGGTGAGATCTCTGCCATGACTGGTGATGGTGTGAATGATGCTCCTGCTCTGAAGAAGGCTGAGATTGGTATTGCCATGGGTTCAGGCACTGCTGTAGCCAAGTCTGCTTCTGAGATGGTGCTTGCTGATGACAACTTCTCTTCCATTGTGGCTGCTGTTGAGGAAGGCCGTGCCATCTACAATAACATGAAGCAGTTCATCCGTTACCTCATTTCCTCCAACATTGGTGAAGTGGTGTCCATCTTCTTGACTGCTGCTCTTGGTCTCCCTGAAGCTCTCATTCCTGTCCAGCTCTTGTGGGTCAACCTGGTTACTGATGGTCCACCTGCCACTGCTCTGGGCTTCAACCCCCCTGACCTTGACATCATGGACAAACCCCCACGCAAGGCTGACGAGTCTCTCATCTCTGGCTGGCTCTTCTTCCGCTACATGGCCATTGGATGTTATGTTGGTGCCGCTACAGTTTTTGCTGCCTCTTGGTGGTACATGTATGACCCCACTGGCCCTCAACTCAACTACTACCAGCTATCTCACCATCTCTCCTGTACAACAGATATGGAAAACTTTAAAGATATAGACTGCACTGTCTTCAGCCACCCAGCACCCATGACAATGGCCCTATCTGTGTTGGTTACTAT
Source organism: Penaeus vannamei (assembly GCF_003789085.1). Lineage (NCBI taxonomy): Eukaryota > Metazoa > Arthropoda > Malacostraca > Decapoda > Penaeidae > Penaeus > Penaeus vannamei. Next base: position 26,267 of record NW_020868933.1, read on the forward strand.
TGAGATGCTCAATGCTCTAAACAGGTATGTTAACTAAATATTATTAAGATTGCATCCTTTTTATTTGCAAAACCTGAAAGAAAAAAAATTGTACAAAAGGTCTCTTTTTCCTTTAATATTGCCTTTGGGCATCTTGTTTTTCAATACTTTTTTAATACGAATCCTCTAGTATATTGATTGAGACTTGTTATATATAGAGTATATGTATCATTTTCATATTACTCTCTGTACATGACCATTGGTTCTTACTTTCATTGTGAACACATTGATAGACCAGGTGACAAGTTTTATCACCCATATTCCATCAATTCCTATTTTACTCCAGTGTATCGGAGAACCAGTCCCTCTTGGTAATGCCGCCTTGGGTCAACATCTGGCTCCTGCTGGCCATGGCTCTCTCCATGATCCTCCACTTCTTCATTCTCTACATCAACTTCCTTTCGGTGAGTGGCAGTTTTTTGTGTGTGTGTGTGTGGGGGGATTTGTGTGTGTGTGGGGGGGGGGATGTGTGTGGGGGGATGTGTGTGTGTGGGGGGGATGTGTGTGTGTGGGGGGGATGTGTGTGTGTGTGGGGTGTGTGTGTGTGGGGGGATGTGTGTGTGGGGGGGGATGTGTGGTGTGGATGTGTGGTGTGTGGATGTGTGGTGTGTGATGTGTTGGCTGTGGAAGTATTTTATTTTAAGCTTCCTGGAACAGTATTTTCTGCTGAGTAGATATCTTTACCACTGAAGTTATCTTTTTAAAAAGATTTTAAATTGTTGAGTAAAAATAGAATTATTATATGGTGGTATCTCCTATACATACTCTTTACTGATATATATATATTTTTTCTTTCAGACTGTGTTTAATGTTATGCCACTCTCTGTAGCGCAATGGATTGCAGTGATGGATATATCCTTCCCTGTAATTATATTGGATGAAACCTTCAAGTTCTTTGCCCGCAAGTTAGCCGATGGTGAAAATCCCATATACTCCTGTCACTGGATTGTCTTGGCATGGGGACTGTACTTGGCATACATTAAGCAATACTTCTTGTAACGTAGGTAATCCCTTAATGGAAAATTAGATTGTCACATTCTATTTGGTGTGAGGGGTTGATGAAAGGGAGACAGCTCGAGCTGACGATGCACTTGTGGTGCTCTTTTGTAAGGGAGGGCTGTAAAGGGTCTACAATATACATGGTTGTTGTGGTCGCAAAACCCCAGCAGTCCTAAAGTTTCACCTGAATGGCAGGTTAGGTTTGGCTGGGAGGGTTTTCAAGATATCTTTGAAGCTGAGATTACAGTTCTCCCGTAACTTTTTCCTTGCAAGTCAGCTGCAGTCAGACTATCAATATAACTATAACTGAAGTCTAGATAATGGATTCCAGACAACTGTTGAGGCAGAACTCCTTTGAATATTTGAGATTACGAGATACTGATTGTCATGTTAATGATTTTATGGTTGGGGGCCTCGGTGTCTTGTGAAGGATGTAGTTTTTCCCAGGGACTGTCTGGAGCAGGATAAAATTGAAGGAAAGCAACAATTCCTCCAATGGATTCCAGCGCACGGATTACTGTGCTGATGACTGAAGTAACTCAGTGACCATATCAGTCAAAATGCGCAATGGGTCATGTTCCTCAAACTGAGTCTGATGTTTTCACCTGTACAGTGTTTGTGTGGCGTTCTTTCGCCCAAGATAACAGGCTGGGATAAACTAAAGGGGTCTTTAACTTATCATCCAAAAGATGTGCATGGATGTATGTGTGCAGTTAATGTATCATATTTTAAGTTGAATGTATATTTTTATCAGTTAAATGATAAATTTTGTTGGGGGGGGGAAGAAATGTGTCTTCATAGTGTATCTACAAAAAATACTTTTTCTAATAAAACCTGTAATTTTTAAGGGAAAAATAGCAACAGTACATAGTGGGCAATATTTAGCTAGCATTAGCTAGAACTTACTTAACTGATTTAGGTAGAAGTGATGACAGTGCTGGGTGAGTATTGGCCTCTGTGCATTTTTGTTTTTAGTGAACTCAATTATCATGGCACATAGTGTCTTTCCAGTATATTTTAAGGGAACGCTGGGAGCAATCTTGTGATGCGGGTTGTGTCATTATTATTTTTGTTATGATTTTGTATCATTTTTGGGGGGGAGTATTGTTTTGATATGATGATCATTTTTCCCAACTTAATATGCCAAAGTCATTAGCATATTTCCATCACATGGGTGCAAAAATTTACTTTTAGCCTGGAGAACATAGAATATGTTAATGAGTATCGTAGTAAGACCTTTGATATTATTTTCATTATGATTATTATTTGCCTTTTGACATTATGTTACTTTTGTAAAGAATATCTCTGCCTCTCTTCTCAGAATCATTACTGAATAGTAGTTCAAAAACATGTATATTGCTCTCAGTCATTTTGTAGGATTCAGAGTAAACTTTCCTTTTTCATATAGCTTATATTTCTACATATTTATTTCAGAATATTTTCACCAATTTTTTAAGTTGATAAGGGACGTATTAGGACTTTATATATGTTCTATTGTCTTATATTTTCATAAAAGTAGACGTTATTGCTACAGGACTGTGAGAGTGAGAGCTTGACCGTATACACACAACTCGATTGATGATAGAAAGGTGCTGAGGGACTTTCATCCAGTAGAAGATAAAAGGCTTTAGTTTTTGTAGTTATGAACACAAAAGTAAGTCAATAAAGAAAGAGAGAAGGCATTGAAGTGGCAGTGGAGATCAAAATGTCATGTTCTTAGGACCTTGTAGTGAATTTGTACTTGCATCAGAACTAATATTGTACAGAAAGTTTGTTTAAATCCAGCAGAAACCGAATCTCTCTCTCTCTCTCTCTCTCTCTCTCTCTCTCTCTCTCTCTCTCTCTCTCTCTCTCTCTCTCTCTCTCTCTCTCTCTCTCTCTCTCTCTCTCTCTCTCTCTCTCTCTCTCCCTCTCTCTCTCTCTCTCTCTCCTAGACTCTCCCTCCCTCCCTCCCTCTCCCACTCTCCCTCCCTCTCTCCCACTCTCCCTCTCTCCCTCCCCTGACTGGAATAGAAACACTGACAAACACATGAGATGAATGATGCAAGTACAGACAAGCAGCTTGGCAAGGTGAAAGCAGATTGGATAATATTAAAAAGAGAATTGCATCAAGAAGGAAACAAGTTTGTGCCAATTGCAATGTGTAACAAATTTCTCCAAAGGATGTGCCATCATCTTGGAAAAGGAAGAAGCATGCAGTAGAATGACACAAGGAGAAGGAATTGAACAGCTGGATTTTATATATTATTGGACCTTCGAATCGGTGTTGAAGTTGTACTTTCTCAATGTTTCAAGCTTTTCATATCATAGAGACAGTCACTGGGAGGCTCACTATATAAGTATTTACTCTTGATGGAAAGCAAGTTCTCTGTGTGCAATAACTAATGCACAAAACTAAATGGAAAAATTATCATAAAAAGAAAGGATGTATGATGAAAGAAGAATGAGTGAATCTCATTTCTTTTCTGTAAACATTAATCTTTTTTTTTTTTTTTCTTTCTTTTTTTGTAACTGACTGTTATGATGACGATCATAGTAATAATAATAAAGATAATGTGACTTCTTTTTTATTATTAATACTAATGTTGTTGTAATATAATCTCTCATTAGAAGTTTCTTTTTCCAGTTTAATATTTTTTGTTACTACAGCATTTCTCAAGACAGAAAACATGATTTGCCTGCTTGTAAATAAAGCATTCTGTTGTAAATTTTTGGCTTCCCCTTTTCCTTCTTTTCCACAAACTGGTTTTGTAGACAGTTGATTTTGGTGTATATGGTGACGTGGAAGAGCATGAGTGGAACTGCAGAAGTTGCAGTTCAGTCGGCCTCCCAACTTCTTTGTCAAGTCATTGTAGTCTAAATAATTTGATTCTGTGTAGTTAGATGTTATCAAATGAATCTAGTGGACTAGGTTCGCGGTTGAGTCTCCCTCCCTCGCCACCCCATCTCCCCTACCCACTCTCAGATGTGAACTTTTATCTGAGCTCTTGAGCAGGGTAACTGACGCTGATGGTTTTCATTCATTTGGAATAAATTGAGCAGTAGAGGTAGTCTTTCGTAAATAAAATTGGTAGATAAATTGAAATCCTATACATACCTTACCCTCTCTTCCGGTTGATCGGTTGATGAACAGCAGCTGCGAACCTAGGTTGTAAGTGTAAGTGTACCTGTAAACTATGAGAACTTCACTGGAGTACTCAAGAATATTAAATCAGTGTTTATTAAACAATTTATCTGTAGCATAGTTGCATTTAAAGTCCAAAGATTCGGGTCATTTCCTTTTGTGTGGAAGACATTAGACTGCCATCATGACCTCATTCCTAATTTCAAATTAAACTGTTGCCATAAACATGCATGAGCTGCTAGATAACATCTCTGGCCAAATGCATCATGCAACTCCCTTTATTTAATCTAGCATTTTATTAATATTTCTGTGAAGTAAGTGGAAAGGTACACATGAATACAGTAAGATTACTATTCTTTCATCTACTTTCTACATCTTCAAAATTTTATCATGTACTAAAAAAAAGAATGTTAAAAAAAAGTAAAATTAGTGGTAGTATAGTAGTTTTGTAAGGGATTTTTTCTGGTAGGAATCTAATTAATCTTCATTCCACTTTTGCAAATTGCGCCCGCGGACCTGGTTGTTCCGGGACTCTCTTTGCTGCAAATCATGAATGTTGGACCACAAAACGGGCACTTCTATTGCCACCTTAAAAGACATGTTGTTCACTGCGTCCATTCCATTTATACCATTTCCTTATAAACTGTGATGACATGAGTTTTGTTATGAAAATAAAACATTGTTAAGAAAAAATTAATTTTGTTTTCTCCTTAAAGAAAAATTTAGTTGTATTCTTGGAAACCCTGAAAAAATAAATATATTGGTATTGTTCCTCTGTTAGGTAAGGGATTTATTTTTTCTCACACAAGTTTCACAATTATTTTCTATTTATTTTTTATTCCGTTGATCTGGTAATTTTTTTTTCCCCCCCTTTTCTTTTTTCCTGTCATGATTAAGAGATAAATGCCCAGTTAATTGTGAATTTTAAATGGAAACACATTTCATTTTGTACTTGAAAATGAAATATTGGGGGAAAAATGAAATATATTCATACATTTTGAAACAATGTTACACACCAATTTGTGTGTTTATACAACGTATTGGAAAATATTCACTGTTGTTAATTATTTTACACAATGTAAAATCTGGTTTCCTCTCATACTCATATCCAGTAACATCAATGTCTATATGATCTATGAGATGAAAGTTGTGACTATCTTCAAACATTAAAGTATACTGCCTAAAAAAGGGGTTCTTTGTCATAATTCCTAACATCATGGTACAATATATAAAAGAAACTAATAAAACATGAATTATATTTGGGAATATAAATTGCACACTTTGTGGGTAAGACGGCATGAGAGTACATAAATGAGGATTTATAAGAAATGAAAAGGTGGATGCCTAAAATACATATAATTCAATATATGAGATGTATGTACATATATGCATATATGTATGTATACATGCATCTTATATTTTTATATACATACGTACACCCCCCAAACCCATGCTGCTTGTGGTCATTGGGGTTTAGGAGATGGAGACTGATGCCCAGTATTGGAGATTACCCCAATCTGGCCCTCTGCCTTTACCACAGCTAAATTTTGCATGGTCTTCTCCCCCTTTTCTTTTCCTTCTCTTCTTCATCCCCTTCTTCTGGCCCTATCCTAAAGTGTGAGAGCTGTGCTGCAAGGATGAAAGGATTGCATTGTGTTGGTCCTGAATGGCCTTTGTGCTTTGTTATTTCCTCTTTACCCTTTTCGCTACCATGCTAAGCTACAGTGCTCTGCAACCCAGGATATGTAACATATTTTATCCTAACTTAAATAATTTTGCCACAATACTTGATCATAATGCTGTACGACCTTTACTTATCTCCCCTACTGCTATATTTTGTATATGCCACAAATAATCTTTGATGTTGACGCGGGGAGGGGGGTGGGCGGTGAGAAATATATATAATATATACACATATATATCTATATATATATATATATATATATATATATATATATATATATATATATATATATATATATATTTTTTTTTTTTTTTTTTTTTTTTTTTATTATTATTATTTTTTTAATCTGAATATAGACTTATATGAACCGTATTCATGTTAACAAATTTGGAAAGGTATGAATGAGAACGAATATCCACAATACAAGAGATGTATTTAAATACATGTATTTCTTACGAAGATATAATCGAAACCGGTTAAATACATCTCTTGTATTGTGAAGATATTCGTTCTCATTCATACGATACCTTTCCACATAAATTTATAGATAGATAGATAGATAGATAGATAGATAGCTGGATAGATATTTATATATATGCATGTATATATATGTATATTATATATATATATATATATAATGTATATATATATTTATATATATGTATATATATGTATATATATATGTATATATATATGTATAATATATGTATATATGTATATATATGTATATATATATATATATATATTATATATGTATATATATGTATATATATGTATATATATATATGTATATATATATATATTATGTATATATATGTATATTATATATATATATATATTATATATATATATATATATATATATATAATATTATATATATATATATTATATATATATGTATATATATTACTATATACTATATATATATATATATATATATATATAATATAATATATTATATTTATATATTTATATAGTTATATTATATATATAATATATACACACACAATCAAACACAACATACACCATGACTATATAACAACTCATATTATGTTGCAAATACACATACGGTACAATATCATATCTCCAAACAAACACACGCACAACAACATATAAACATTAACGCACCAACCGCA
>NW_020868933.1:33348-43348 GCF_003789085.1 Penaeus vannamei
GAAAAGATTTCCCGGAGAGGAATGACGTCATACTTACGAAGGTGGAAGAAGAGGGGGAGGGGGGAAAGGAAGGGAGGAAAGGAGGGAAGAAGACAATAAACCCGACAGTCATCCCCAGTGAGGTCACAATAGGTTAAAGAAAAACAAGAAAAGATGGGACTTGCGATAAGAACAATAGATGTAGATTGTGAGAGGAAATTTGCGAGTGACGCACAGTGCCGTTGGAGAGGGTGAGGGGGCGAAAGAGGGAGTGAGGGAAGGAGGAGGAGGGAGAGGAAGGGGAAAAGGAGGAGAGGAGGAAGGGGGGGAGGAAGGGGGCAACAGAAGAGAAGAGGGAGAGACAAGAGGGGGTGAGAAAGACACGAGCTAGGAGGAGGAGAGAGAATGAGGGTAGCAGACCTGAGGAGGAAGGAGGAGGAGGAGAGGAGAAGGGGAGGAGGAGGAGGATGGGAGTGAGCCGAGGAACGGAGGAAGAGGAAAATGGAGTGAGGAGGAGAGGAAAGGGAATGGGAGGGGTACAGGAGAAGAGGGAGCGAGGAGGAGGAGGAGAAAGAAGGGAGGGAGAGGAGAAGAGGAGAGAAAAGGAATGAAACACGGGTAGCGACAAGAGAGAAGAGGAGGGAAAGACAGGAAGGGGAGGCAGGAAAGGAGACGGTTGAAATGAAGGGGAGGCGAAAGAGGGACCAAAAGAGAAGGAAGCCGCAGAGGAGGAGGAGAGGCAGAGGGAGAGGTTGGGAAGTGAAGCCCCGAGGGCGAAGGAGGCCGCGGAGTTGTTACTCGGACAATCGTGCACGCATGGCACCAAAAAGGGTCACATTCAATGCCATGTTCAAACGCCCGGCAAGTGTCACGTGTGTGTGGCAACCTGACATTAGTCCTCGCGTCACGGTTGCGTGTGCTCGTTGTTTGTTTACTTTTGTTTGTTTCTTTCTTCGCTCCTTTGAACAGGTTGTTGTTTATGAACACCGTCCCCATCTAGGTTTAGAGGGGTCAATCTATTTATATACATTCGGTACATATAGAGAGAAACATAGCGGATAAAACATCTATGACGGAATGTTTTGATGACTAAATGTCTTTCGGGAAGCGAAACAAGGTATTCAATCCTCCATATTGCGTTTCGGATCCGGGAACAGTTTCCACTCTTTTGCGCAATCCAAGGCCAGTATAGGTTCGTGATTTACTTCATTTATACTCGTGATCATGTGCGTGGCTAGGAGCACATTCCTGGCTCGTCGGGTGTGTTTATTTGTAAATAGCGAGGAGAGAGGAGAGCAGGATCCCGAGAGAGGGTGGAGGAAGAGAGATGGAGTGGAGAGGATCGAGGAAGAGAGGGCGAGAGCCTGGAGGAGGCGGGAAAAGGAGGAGGAAGAGCACTGGAGGGTGAGAGAACATCGACTGGAGAGCAGAATGGAGCGCGAGACGGAGTGAAGAAGGATGGAGGGAGAAGCAAGGATGGAGGGAGAGAAGGATGGGGAGAGAGAGGGATGGGGGAAGAGAGGAACTGGCGGAGCGAGAAGGCCCTGCAGGGAGAACTCGATGGGGCGAGAAGGATGGGGCATCAGAGAGGGAAGAGCAAGGGGGCAGCGACGAGAGTAAGGACCCATCGGGGGAGAGAGATGCGTGAAAAGAAGGATGCGCAGGGAAGAAAAAGCCCTAGGAGAGGAAGAGAAAGGGGGAAAAGGGATTAAGAAGAGGAGAGGACCCACACCCCCCACAAGGAGAGAGGAGGCAAGGATAGAGCAGAGAAAGGGATAAGGTGACAAAGAACCCCGACCCAGAGGAATGAGAATGATAATGCACCCACCTAAGCCACTTCCGGAATGAAACAAAATACTTCCATTATCAAGAAAAGTACCAAAGAAGAAGAATACAGAAAACAGAACAAAACCCAAAGAAGAAAAGGTTACCGAAGGAAGAACAAGAAGAACGTGAACAAGAACATCACCCAGACCAAGAAGAAAAAGGTAGAAAAAAAAAAAAAACAAGAATTAGAGAGAAGAAAATAACAAGGGACCGAGGGCGAAGCGAGCAACACGTCAAGTAAACATAAACAAATGATCTCTCTCCGTCAGTCAAGAATTTTCACATCACATTAACTTCCAAGGTGATGTAGCAGATATGAGGCGACAGTAGATGAGGCAATAGACGAAGAGATCTTGTATTTATCATTTTACGAAGGATCTTGCAATAGACGAAGAGAATCTTGTATTTATCATTTCTAAAAGAGACATATGACAGAGAGATCTTGTATTCATTTCTAAAAGACAAAATATACGAAGAGATTCTTGTATTTATCATTTCTAAATGAGACAAATATACGAAGAAGATCTTGTATTTATCATTTCTAAAGACAATAGACGAAGAGATCTTGTATTTATCATTCTCTAAAAGAGACAAATAGACGAAGCAGAGATATTTGTATTTATCATTTCTAAAAAGAGAACAGAAATGAGAAGATTAAAGGAGGATATATGTAGAGATATAATGCACGTATGAAGCAATAGACGGAGAGATCTTGTATTTATCATTTCTAAAAGAGACAAATAGACGGAGAGATCTTGTATTTATCATTTCTAAAAGAGACAAATAGACGAAGAGATCTTGTATTTATCATTTCTAAAAGAGACAATAGACGAAAGAGAGATCTTGTATTTATCATTTCTAAAAGAAAGACAAATAGACGAAGAGATCTTGTATTTATCATTTCCTAAAGAGACAAATAGAACGAAGAGATCTTGTATTTATCTAAAAGAGACAAATATACGAAGAGATTTTGTATTTATCATTTCTAAAAGAGACAGAAATGAGAAGATTAAAGGAGGAGAGTACTTATTCATAGAAAGCAATAGACGAAGAAAATTTGTATTTATCATTTCTAAAAGAGACAAAATAGACGGGAGATCTTGTAATAATTTCTAAAAGAGACAAATAGACGAAGAGATCTTGTATTTATCATTTCTAAAAGAGACAAATAGACGGAGAGATCTTGTATTTATCATTTCTAAAAGAGACACGAGAGAATGTAGAAGACAGAAGTGAGAAGATTAAAGGAGGAGAGTATATGAAAGCAGATATAAGCGAAGAAGATGAAGCAAGAAGACGAAGAGATCTTGTATTTATCATTTCTAAAAGAGACAGAATGGAAGATTAAAAGAGGAGAGACAAAGCACTAGATGACAATAGACGAATCTTGTATTTATCATTTCTAAAAGAGACAGAAGTGAGAAGATTAAAGGAGGAGAGATATGAAGCAGATATAAGGCGACAGTAGATGAAGCAATAGACGAAGAGATCTGTATTTTATCATTTCTAAAAGAGACAGAAGTGAGAAGATTAAAGGAGGAGAGACTAGATGAAGCAATAGATGAAGACGATCTTGTATTTATCATTTCTAAAAGAGACAAGAATGAGAAGATTAAAGAGGAGGAGAGTAAGATGAAGCAATAGACGAAGAGATCTTGTATTTATCATTTCTAAAAGAGACAGAAGTGAGAAGATTAAAGGAGGAGAGACTCTTGTGAAGCAATAGACGAAGAGATCTTGTATTTATCATTTCTAAAAGAGACAAATATACGAAGAGAGTATTTATCATTTTAAAAAGACAGAAGTGAGAAGATTAAAGGAGGAGAGAGAAGCAGATATAAGGCGACAGTAGAATGAAGCAAGAGACGAAGAGATCTTTGATTATCATGAAAAGACAGAAGTGAGAAGATTAAAAGAGGAGGAGACACTTGTAAAGATGACAGTATGAAGCAATAGACGAAATATTGTATTTATCATTTCTAAAAGAGACAGAAGTGAAGAAGATTAAAGGAGGAGAGTATATGAAGCAGAGATAAGCTAGATGAAGCAATAGACGAAGAGATCTTGTATTTATCATTTCTAAAAGAGACAGAAGTGAGAAGATTAAAAGGAGGAGAGACTAGATGAAGCAATAGAACGAAGAGATCTTGTATTTATCATTTCTAAAAGAGACAGAAGTGAGAAGATTAAAGGAGGAGAGACTAGATGAAGCAAATAGACGAAGAGATCTTGTATTTATCATTTCTAAAAGAGACAGAAGTGAGAAGATTAAAGGAGGGAATAGATGAGCAATAGACGAAGAGAAGATGAGACTAATAGACGAGAAGTATTTATCATTTCTAAAAGAGACAGAAGTGAGAAGATTAAAGGAGGAGAGACTAGATGAAGCAATAGACGAAGAGATCTTGTATTTATCATTTCTAAAAAGAGACAGAAGTGAGAAGATTAAAGGAGGAGAGACTAGATGAAGCAATAGACGAAGAGATCTTGTATTTATCATTTCTAAAAGAGACAGAAGTGAGAAGATTAAAGGAGGGAGAGACTAGATGAAGCAATAGACGAAGAGATCTTGTATTATCATTTCTAAAGAGACAGAAGTGAGAAGATTAAAGGAGGAGAGACTAGATTAAGATCTTGTATTTATCATTTCTAAAAGATTAAAGGAGAGACTAGATGAAGCAATAGACGAAGAGATCTTGTATTTATCATTAAAAGAGACAGAAGTGAGAAGATTAAAGGAGGAGAGACTAGATGAAGCAATAGACGAAGAGATCTTGTATTTATCATTAAAAGAGACAGAAGTGAGAAGATTAAAGGAGGAGAGACTAGATGAAGCAATAGACGAAAGAGATCTTGTATTTATCATTTCTAAAAGAGACAGAAGTGAGAAGATTAAAGGAGGAGAGACTAGATGAAGACGAAGAGATCTTGTATTTATCATTTATGTGAGATTAAAGCTTTTGTGAGGCAGGGAGGTCGGCGGGTTCAACTGTCCAATGTTCGGGATCAATTAGGGGGACAGGCACGATGGGTCAATATTGGACGCCTTAGCAAGAAATGGGGTTGGGAGCCATTGTGCGTGCCTCTTTTTCCCTTTCTCTGTCACTGCCTGTCTGTCTCTGTCGCTGTGTCTGCTTCTGTTGCTGTCTGTGTCTTTGTCTGTGTCTCTCTTTCTGTTTCTGGCTTTCACTTTCTCTCTCTCTCTCTGTCTGTCTGTCTCTCTCTCTCCCTCCTACCCTCCCTCCCTCACCTCCTTCTCCCTCTCTCCACCTCTCCTCCCTCTCCCTCCCCTCCCTCACTCCTTCCCTTCCCTCCCTCTTCCTTCCTCTCTTTTCCCCTCACCACCCTCCCTCCTCCCTCCCCCTCCCCTCTCCCCTCCCTCACCACCCTCCCTCCTCTCCCTCTCTCCGATGCAGCGTAATAATGGTCCTTCTGGATACTGTGACGCGCGTTATCCTGATGGCGTGAATATCCGCTGCAAGGTCGCGAGGTTTTTCCTTCCGAAGCGGCGGAGTGGTAATCCACAACGGAGGGTATCGTGTGTCCAAGCCTTCGGATCGCACGCGGACTCGCACGCAGCGGACTCACTTTTGGCTTCTCTCTTTCGCTCTCTCTCTCTCTCTCTCTCTCTCTCTCTCTCTCTCTCTCTCTCTCTCTCTCTCTCTCTCTCGTCTCTCTCTCTCTCCTCTCTCTCTCTCTCTCTCTCTCTCCTCCCCTCTTCCTCTCTCCCTCTCCTCTCCTCCTCCCCTCTCCCTCTCCCCCCCTCCCTCCTCTCCCCCCATCTCCCTTCCCTCCCCCTCTCACCTTCTCCCTCCTCCTCTCCCCCTCTCCTTCCCTCCCCTCTCCCTCCTCCTCCCTCCCTCCCTCTCCCCCCTTCCTTCCCTCCCTTCCTCCCCCCCTTCTCCTCCCCTCCCCTCCCTCCTCCTCCCCCTCTCCCTCTCTCCTCGATGCAGCGTAATAATGGTCCTTCTGGATACTGTGACGCGCGGTTATCCTGATGGCGTGAATATCCGCTGCAAGGTCGCGAGGTTTTTCCTTCCGAAGCGGCGGAGTGGATAATCCACAACGGAGGGTATCGTGTGTCCAAGCCTTCGGATCGCACGCGGACTCGCACGCAGCGGACTACACTTTGGAACTGTTGGCGGGTCCTTTCGCTTCTCTCTCTCGGCTCGCTCGTTCGCTCGTTCGGGTCCTTTCGCTTCTCTCTCTCGCCCGCTCGCTCGTCGTTCGCTCGTTTGCGGGTCAACTTCTCTCTCTCTCTCTCTCTCGGGCTCGCTCGCTGTTCGGAGTCGCTCGGTTCCTCCTTTCCTTCTCTCTCTCTCTCTCTCTCGCTCCTCTATTTCCTTTCTCTCTCTCTCTCTCTCGCTCCTCCTCGCTCGTTCCTCGTTCGCTCCTTCCTTCTCTCTATCTCTTCTCTCTCTCTCTCCCTCTCCTCCCTCCCCCTTTCCCCTCCCCTCCCCTCCCTCCCCTCTCGCTCCCCTCTCCTCTCCCCCTCCCTCTCCCTTCCCCCCTCCCTCCACCTCCCCTCCCCCTCCCTCCTTCGCTCTTCCTTCTCTCCTCTCTCCCTTCTCCTCTCCTCTCGCTCTCCCTCTCCCTCTCTCCTTTCTCCCTCGATACCCAGCTGCGCGAGACCTGCAAGTTGCCGGAGCATTTAGAACTTTCTGGAATGTGTTGTTCGTTGACAGATGCCGGTTATTGATATATTGGCGATTTCTAAAGGTCGAAGCGCAGGAGGCCGAGACGAGGTCACGCTGCGGTGGACGGCATGCGAGGTCGAGGGTCCCTGTCACGTGACCAGGACACGTGATATCTGAGCACTGTTTTTATTATTTTTTATTATTTTTTAAGATTTCCTTTTTATCTATTTTATGTTTTTATCTTTTTGATTTTCTTTTTTTTATCTATTTATAGGTGTTTTTTTTTGTTTTATTCATGTAATTTATTTGTGTATCTATTTATATGTTTTTATCTTTTTTAATTTCTTTTTTTATCTATTTATAGGTGTTTGTTTTTTGTTTTGTTTTATTCATGTATTTTATTTGTTTATTGAATTGTGTATGTAAGTATGTATCTTCTTTATATTTTAAAAATTTATTCATTCATCTTTTTCCTTCTTTTATTTATTCATTAGATCCTTTTTACACTTTTTTATTTATTTATTCATCGTTTTTTACACTTTCTTTTATTTATTCATTCATCTTTTTTACACGTGATACCTCGTACGACTTCCTTTGGCGCTGTTCTTGTACTTCTAAGTAATTTGCATAACTACCGCTGACATAACATTACAAAAGGACTTACGTGAGGTCTGTGTAAGTGTAAGGAGGGGGGTGTATGTATATTTATTTTTTATATTTTTTAATTATTTTTTATTTTTTATGTTGTATTTTTATATTCTAATTTGCATAACAGAAGGGACATTTTTTTATATTTTTTTATATATTATTAAAAATTTATATATTATATCATTTTATATATTATTATAAAAATATATTTTGTATTTTTTTATTATATTTTATATTTTATTTATAAGTTATATTTTTATATTCTAAGTAATTTGCATAACAGAAGGGACATTTTTATATATTTTTTATATATTATTATAAAATTTGTATATTATATTATTTTATATATTATTATAAAATATATTTATATATTTTATTATATTTTTAATATTTATTTATATGTTATTAATTCTAAGTAATTTGCATAACAGAAGGGACATTTTTATATTTTTTTATATATTATTATAAAATTTATATATTATATTTTTTATATATATTATAAAATATATTTTATATTTTTTATTATATTTATATTTTATTTATGTTTATATTTTTATATTTAAGTAATTTATAAAGAGGGACATTTTATAATTTTTATATATATTATAAATTTATATTATTATATTATTTTATGTATTATTATAAAAATATATTTTATATTTTTTTTATTATATTTATATTTTATTTATATGTTATTTTTTATATTCTAAGTAACTTGCATAACCATCGCTGACATAACATTACGAAAGTGCTGTGGCTGACAGAAGGGACTTTATATTTTTTTTTATATATTATTATAAAATTTATATATTATATTATTTTATATATTATTATAAAGATATATTTTATATTTTTTTTATATTTTTTATTTTTTTTATTATATTTTATATTTTATTATATGTTATATTTTTGTATTCTTAAGTAATTTGCATAACAGAAGGGACATTTTTAAATTTTTTTAATATATTATTATAAAATTATATATTATATTATTTTATATATTATAAAAATATATTTTATATTTTTTTATTATTTTATATTTTATTTATATGTTAAATTTTTATATTCTAAGTAAATTGCATAACAGAAGGGACATTTTAATATTTTTTTATATATTATTATAAATTTGTATATTATATATTTTAATATATTATTATAAAAATATATTTTTTATTTTTTTATTATGTTTTATATTTTATTTATATTTATATTTTTTATTTTTAATTTTTATATATTATATTAAAATTTTATAATTATTTATTTATATATTTTAAATATTTATATATATATTATTTATTTTATATATTTTATAAAAATATATTTTATATTTTTTTTATTTATAGTTATATTTTATATTCTAAGTAATTTGCATAACTACCGCTGACATAACATTACAAAAGTGCTTGTGGCTGACGGCGATTGGGTAAGGGGCGATTTAAGGTCAATAAAAGGACTTACGTGAGGTCTGTGTAAGTATAAGGAGGGGGGTGTATGTAAGGGTTTTATTAATGAAAGGACTTACATGAGATTTATGGCAGTACTTATGTAAGGTCAATAAAAGTACTTACAGAAGGTCTGTATCAGTACTTATAGGTCAGTAAAAGTACTTACATAAGGTTGAATAAAAGTACTTACGCAAGGTCTGTATCAGTACCTACATAAGGTCAATAAAAAGTACTTACATAGGGTCTATATCAGTACTTACATAATGTATATATCAGTACCTACATAAGGTCAATAAAAGAACTGGCATAAGGTCAATAAAAGTACTTACATAAGGTTTATAAGGTCAATAAAAGTACTTACATAATGTATATAAAGTCAATAAAAGTACTTACATAAGCTTAATAAAAGTACTTACATAAGACTTATTAAAGTACTTAAGTAAGACCGACCTTTCCCCGATCTGGCCCATTCGTACACTGACTGCTGGCGTCTAGAATGTTCCGGTGGTCGCGCGGGGTAACTGTTGTGGTGAGTCCCCCCCCACCCCTCCACCCCCACCCCCATCCCTTCTCCGCGCACATGTGTTGCGAGGGGGGGGGGGGGATCGGGAATTGAAGGGGAGGAGGAGGAATCGGGAATTGGAAGGGAAGGGGAGGAAGCGGATTGGGAATCGGTAGGGAGGAGGAGGAATCGGGAATTGGTGGTGAAGAGGAATTAGGAATTGAAGGGGAGGAGGAGGAATTTGGAAGTGAAGAGGAATTGGAATTGAGGGAGAGGAGGAATCGGGAATCCGGTAGGAGGAGGAGAATCGGAAATTGGTGGTGAAGAGGAATAGGAAATTGAAGAGGAGGAAGGGATCGGGAATTGGAATTGGTGGTGAAGAGGAATTAGGAATTGAAGGGGAGGAGGAGGAGAGATCGGGAATCGGTAATGAAAAGGAATTGAAAGGGAGGAGAAGGAATCGGGAATTGGAAGGGAAGAGGAATTAGGAATTGAAGAGGAGGAGGGATCGGGTATTGGAAGTGAAGTGGAATCGGGGAATTAAAGGTAAGGAGGAATCGGGAATCGAAAGTATGAAGGAATCGGGAATTGGAGGTGAGGAAGAATCGGGAAATGTACTTGAGAAAGAATCGAGGATTGAAGTTGAGGAGGACCCGGGAATGGAAAGAGAAAGAGAGAGAGAGAGAGAGAGAGAGAGAGAGAGAGAGAGGAGAGGGAGAGGGAGAGGGGAGAGGGAGAGGGAGGGGAGAGAGGAGAGGGAGAGGGAGAGGGAGGGAGAGGAGGGAGAAGGGAGAAGGGAGAGGGAGAGGGAGAGGGAGAGAGAGAGAGAAGGAGAGGAGAGGAGAGAGAGAGAGAGAGAGAGGGAGAGAGAGAGAGAGAGAGAGAGAGGAGAGAGAGAGAGGAGGAGAGAGAGAGAGGGAGAGAGAGGAGAGGAGAGGAGAGAGAGAGAGAGAGAGAGGAGA
>NW_020868933.1:48348-65848 GCF_003789085.1 Penaeus vannamei
GGGGGGGGGAGGCAGGCAGACAGCCAGACAGGCAGACAGGCCGGCCGGACCCGCGCGTGTGACAGCTGGCGTGCAACAACCTGCCGTTAGAGCCTACTCGAACCGCCCCTTTAGAAAGTAGCATTACACCTGCGGCCGATCGTAATTATTTTGCTTCAGTTTCCCCTCGCCACTTTGCCGCGGTTTACCGGGCGTCGGAGACATGCTGTGACACACTTCCGCGGGAGAGAAAGAAGGAGGAGGAGGAGGTGGGCGTGGCCGGTGCGGGGAGAGGAGTAAGAGGGATGGTGAGGATAAGGGAAGGAAGGTGATGGGCTGGGTGGGTGGGTGGTTTGGCTGGGGTTAGGGAGGTAAAAGGAGGAGAGGAGGAGGAGGAGGAGGAGAGAGGAGGAGGAGAGGAAGGAGAGAGAAGAAGATAGAGGAAGGAGGAGGAGAGGAAGGAGGAGGAGAGGAGAAGAGGAGGAGGAGGGGAGGAGGAGGAGGAGGAGGAGGAGGAGGAGAGAGGAGGAGGAGGAGAGGAGAGAGAGAGAGGAGGAGGAGGAGAGAGAGGAGGAGGAGGAGAGAAAGAAGGAGGAGGAAAGGAAGAGGAGGAGAGAGGAGGAAGGAGGAGGAGGAGAGAAAGGAGAGGAGGAAAGGAAAGGAAAGGAAGAAGTAGTAGAAAATGAAGATGAAGTAAAGATGAGAAGATGAAGATAAAGGAGAAGAATATTTTAGAAAAAAGGAGGAGGAGAAGAAGAAAAAGAAAAAGAATAAACCATAAAGTTAAAAATTATCACTATTATGTAAAAGAAAATGTAGCACGGATAACACGCACAACATGTGATCAACGAACTTAAAAAATAATCATTGGACAATCTTGATATTAATCATAACCAGTCATCCTTTTCAACCCACATTATATAAAATTAATTTAGAAGAAAGAGAGAAAAAAGAAAGGAAGAGGAAACAAGAAACCAGAAATTGAAAGACAAAAGGAAAGGCCGAGAAAGATCGTCAGCTGGTGGATGACGAGCCTAAAAAAATGATAATCTTTGGACGAACAGTCCACAAAAAAAGAAAAAAAAATACATAATGAATTTAGGAAACAAATAGCTACAAAAGAAAAAAAAAAACAAACATGAAAGATGAGAGAGAGAGGAGAGGAGAGAGAGACCGAGAAAAATAACACGTCAGCAAGTGTCGCGAATTCTTACACGAGTCGTATCTTATAATAAATTACTTTTTGGGGGGGAAATTCCGCCACCGGAAGCGACGCCAGGTAATCTCATCTTGTCGTTTTTGAGGCTTTTAGGCTGAGTGAATATTTTTTTTCCCCCGCAGACGTTGATATCTCGGAAATGGTCTGTCGTGTTGCTCGAGGAGACATACCGCGCGGTGCGGGTGATGGAGAGAGGAGCGAGAGGGAGGAAGGAGAAGAGAGAGAGAGAGAGGGAGAGGGAAGGAGAGGGAGGAGAGGAGAAGAGGGAGAGAGGAGAGAGAGAGAGAGGGTGAGGAGAGAGGAAGGGAGGGGAGAAGGAAAGAGAAGAGAGAGGAGAAGGAGGAGGGAGAAGAGGAGGAGAGGGAGAGGGAGAGGAGAGGGAAGAGAGAAGGATGATGAGGGATGAGGAAAGGGAGAGAGGGGAGGGAAAGGAGAGAGAGAGAGGGAGAGGGAGTGAGTATGATTGAGGGAGAAGAGAGAGGGATGAGGAGAGAGAGAGGGATGAGGGAGGGGGAGAGGGAGGGGGGGAGAGAGATGTGGCCGTAGGGAGGAGTGGGAGAGAGAGAGGGGAGGGAAGGAGGGAAGGAGAGGGAAGGGGGGAAGGAGAAAAAAAAAGACGAGAAATGAAGGCAAGAAATTATTGTGAATGAAAGGGAGAAAAAAATAGATGTACCCATATATGTATATGTGTGTATACATTTATTTATTCACGTATATCTAGAGCGAAAAAAGAGAACGAGAGAGACAGAGAGAAAGAGAAGAGAAAGCGACCGAGGGAGGCCGATTCCAGAGCCCAAATCATTTCCAAAGAGCAAGTTCTCTGCAACGCCGAGAGCAGCCATTACATTCCCCTCGGTGGAGTAACGACGCCCGTTTTCCCTTTTTGTTCTGCGGTTGATTCCCCTCGGTCCAGGCCTCGCCCTCGGGGAACTCCCATTACGATTCCTCGGGTGAAAATAGGCAATCATGCACTTGTAATTTGCATAAGGAATACGTAAGGAGAAGACTTTCCATTCGGACGTGCGTGGAATGTCTCGGAAAAACAAATGGCGGAGGAAGCCAACCGTGTATTTAAGGGGGAAAAAACAAAAAACAAAAACGTAGGGAATTATATTTTATCGTTTCCAAGTAACGGGCGATTTCCATGTCGGAATTAGTCTGCGTGTGTGTGTGTGTGTGTGTGTGTGTGTGTCTGTATGTGTTGTGCGTGTGTGTATGTGTGTGTGTGTGTATGTGTGTGTGTGTGTGTGTGTGTGTGTGTGTGTGTGTGTGTGTGTGTGTGTGTGTGCGCGCGCGTGTGTATATGTGTGTGTGTATGTGTATGTTTGTTGTGTGTGTGTGTGTCCATCCATCCGTATGTGCGTGTGTGTCTATGTATGCATGGCCTGTTCGTGTTTGTGTACGTAGGTATCATTCTGCAGCATATCGAATCCTGATATCGGCTTTCCGTTGCTGTTCCTTTTATCCTCTGTTATCTTGGGTCTCTTTGTCTTATCTGACCTCTGTAATCTATCTCTATAATCTATCTATCTACATCCATCTATTAATCATTCGCCATCCCTCTGCCATCACCTACCCGTCTTCCCTAACCTAAATACCCGCACGTACGGAAGCGTCCGTCCGTGAGTGTGCACGTACGTGAGCGCTTCAAACGTCCGTCCGTGAGTGTGCACGTACATGAGCGCTTCACGTCCGTCCGTAGAGAACGTACATGAGCGCTTCAAACGTGTGAGCGCTCAAACGTCCGTCGTGAGAGTGCACGTACATGACAAACGGTCCGTCCGTGAGTGTGCACGTACATGAGCGCTTCAAACGTCCGTCCGTGAGTGTGCACGTTGAGCGGACACGTGAGCGCTTGTCCGTCCGTGAGTGTGCACGTACATGAGCGCTTCTAACGTCGTCCGTGAGAGTGCACGTACATGAGCGCTTGAAACGTCCGTCCATGAGTGTGCACGTACATGAGCGCTACAAACGTCCGTCCGTGAGAGAGTCCACGTACATGAGCGCTTCAAACGTCCGTCCGGTGAGGAGTGCACGTACATGAGCGCTTCAAACGTCGTCCGTGAGTGTGCACGTACATGAGCGCTTCAAACGTCCGTCCGTGAGTGTGCACGTACATGAGCGCTTCAAACGTCCGTCCGTGAGTGTGCACGTACTTGGCACGTACATTAGCGCTTCAAACGTCCGTCCGTGAGAGTGCACGTACATGAACGTCCGTCCGTGAGTGTGCACGTACACGCTTCAAACGTCCCGTCCGTGAGTGTGCACGTACATGAGCGCTTCAAACGTCCGTTCATGAGTGTGCACGTACATGAGCGCTTCAAACGTCCGTGACACGTACATGAGCGCTTCAAACGTCCGTCCGTGAGAGTGCACGTACATGAGCTTCAAACGTCCGTCCGTGAGTGTGCACGTACATGA
The DNA here is from genome assembly GCF_003789085.1 of Penaeus vannamei. Lineage (NCBI taxonomy): Eukaryota > Metazoa > Arthropoda > Malacostraca > Decapoda > Penaeidae > Penaeus > Penaeus vannamei. The sequence goes on from NW_020868933.1 coordinate 51,968, forward strand.
GCGCTTCAAACGTCCGTCCGTGAGTGTGCACGTACATGAGCGCTTCAAACGTCCGTCCGTGAGAGTGCACGTACATGAGCGCTTCAAACGTCCGTCAAACGTACATGAGCGCTTCAAACGTCCGTCCGTGAGTGTGCACGTACATGAGCGCTTCAAACGTCCGTCCGTGAGAGTGCACGTACATGAGAGCTTCAAACGTGTCCGTGAGAGTACGTACATGAGCGCTTCAAACGTCCGTCCGTGAGGTGCACGTACATGAGCGCTTCAAACGTCCGTCCGTGAGAGTGCACGTACATGAGCGCTTCAAACGTCCGTCCGTGAGAGTGCACGTACATGAGCGCTTCAAACGTCCGTCCGTGAGTGTGCACGTACATGAGCGCTTCAAACGTCCGTCCGTGAGTGTGTACGTACATGAGCCCTTCAAACGTCCCGTCCGTGAGTGTGCACGTACATGAGCGCTTCAAACGTCCGTCCGTGAGTGTGCACGTACATGAGCGCTTCAAACGTCCGTCCGTGAGTGTGCACGTACATGAGCGCTTCAAACGTCCGTCCGTGAGAGTGCACGTACATGAGCGCTCAAACGTCCGTCCGTGAGAGTGCACGTACATGAGCGCTTCAAACGTCCGTCCGTGAGTGTGCACGTACATGAGCGCTTCAAACGTCCGTCCGTGACCGTACATGAGCGCTTCAAACGTCCGTCCGTGAGTGTGCACGTACATGAGCGCTGTCCGTCCGTGAGAGTGGTACATGAGTTCAAACGTCCGTCCGTGAGTGTGCACGTACATGAGCGTTCAAACGTCCGTCCGTGAGTGTACATGAGCGCTTTCAAACGTCCGTCCGTGAGTGTGTGCACGTACATGAGCGCTTCAAACGTCCGTCCGTGAGTGTGCACGTACATGAGCGCTTCAAACGTCCGTCCGTGAGTGTGCACGTACACGAGCGCTTCAACGTCCGTCCGTGAGAGTGTACGTACATGAGCGCTACAAACGTCCGTCCGAATGTGCACGTACATGAGCGCTTCAAACGTCGTCCGTCACGTACATGAGCGCTTCATCCGTGAGTGTGTGCACGTACATGAGCCCTCACCGTCCGTGAGTGTGTGCACGTACGTGATCCCTTCCTTTTCATGGCGTGGGGGGAGAGGGAGGAGGGAGGTGGTTGGGGAAGGGGGGGAAGGGGGCGAGGAAGGCAGATAATTAGAGAGTTTATCTTGTGGCGGCGCTCAGACTCGTCCTTGACCCCCCCCCCCCCTGTCGGTGCCGCCGGAGCCCCGTCGGCGTATTGACTGGGGGACTCGCGGCTGGCTTTGTGCGAGGGCGACGGTGCAGGCTGCTTATATATACACGGACCAGATGATATTGACTCCCCCGGTGATGGGTTTATTATCACTGGCCGGGATGATGGGGATGGGGGATGGGAACGGCATCTGGGAGTCGCTGTTTCTGCCCGGCGAGGATGAGGAGGGGGGGGGAGGGGGAAGGGGAAGGGGGAGGAGGTGGAGGGGAGGTGGTGGTGGTGAGGGCGTGGTGGTGGAGGGATGATGGGGGATGGGGGATGGCATCTGGGAGTCGCTGTTTCTGCCGGCGAGGATCTGGGGAGGAGGAGGGGGATGGGGTGGAGGGGGTGTGGGTGGAGGTGGAGGGGGAGTGGTGGAGGGGGTGGTGGTGGAGAGGGAAGGGAAGGAGGAGGAGGGGAGGAGAGGAGGAGGAGGAGGAGGAGGAGGAGGAGGAGGAGGAGGAGGAGGAGGGGAGGGAGAGGGGGAGGGGAGGAGAGGAGGAGGAGGAGAGAGGAGGAGGAGGAGAAGGGAGAAGAAGAAGAAAAAGATAAGAAGAAGAAGAAGAAAAGAAGAAGGAGAAGAAGAAGAAGAAGAAGAAGAAAGAAGAAAAGGAAAGAGAAGAAGAGAAGAGAGGAGAGGAGGAAGAGAGGAGGGAGGAGGAGGAGAGAAGAAGAAGGAAAGAAGAAGAAAGAAGAAGAAGGAGAAGGAGAAGGAGAAGGAGAAAGAGAAGAGAAAGAGAAAGAGAAAGAAGAAAGAGAAAGAGAAGAAGAAAGAAAGAGAAGAAGAAGAAGAAGAAGAAGAAGAAGAAGAAGAAGAAGAAGAAGAAGAAGAAGGAGGAGAAGAAGAAGAAGAGGAGGAGGAGAAGAAGGAGGAGAAGAGAAGAAGAGAAGAGGGAAGAGAGAAGAAGAAAGAAAGGAAGAGAAGAAAGAAGAAGAAGAAGAAGAAGAAAAGAAGAAGAAGAGAAGAAGAAGAAGAAAGAGGAGGAAGAAGAAGAGAAGAAGAAAGAGGAGGAGAAGAAGGTGCAATGACAGGTAACCAGAGACAAATAGTTGTCATAGCCTGCATGTCAATCATTCCTTTCAAATCCAACTCTCCCGACCTTCATTCACAGTTAGTGGCACCATTTAAATAAATAAATAAATAAATAAATAAATAAAGGAAGTTTTCTCTCGTGCAGAAGTTGATACTGGGTGCTTAGGGTCGTAAGGAGAGGCAGGTCATCTCCCTCACTCATCTCCCCGGCTTTAGAAGAAGGGAAGACACATGAAAGGTGTTTGGAGAATAAAGGAAGGGCCGGGAAGGTGTATTTTAAGGCTGTGATGTAAGCACTCTTGTTTTATTGTCTTGTATGATAAAAAGGGAATTCAAGGTTGTTTTTTAGCATGCGATATTGTATTTTTTTTTTTGTTGTTGTTGTTGACGAAGAGTGTGTTGGGAAGTGTTTACAGAGTTCTTATCCACGGTAACTATGTGTGCCAATAGATTTAACCCCCATGGAATATAAACAAACATTTCACATACATTAAAAGTTGAATTTCAAATCCAAGGATACCAATTATAAGTAATTTAGAATGACATACCCTTTTTTCTTACATATTTTTTTTTAACCATCGACAAAACATCCCTCGTACATCAGTATAAAAGAATCCGAAAAGAAAAACAGTCGCAATAAGAAAGAAAAATATATCATTATTATAGATGTTTTCTTTTTAATTCTTCTGTGACACGTTACTATGTGATTGTGCTCATGAAAGGATCTCTGCAACACACCGGAAGGACGTTTGCCTCCCCCCCCACCACCACCCCCACGTCGACACAACGTGGTTTTGCACTGTATCCCCCCCCCCCCCCACCCCCCGATACAGCGAGGCTTGCACTGTATTCCCCCGTCGAAGATACAGTTTGTTTTTCTTCCACTGTATTCCCCCGGTCGTCGATACAGTTTGTTTTTTCAACTGTATTTCCCCGTCGTCGATACAGTGTGTTTTTTTCCACTGTATTCCTCCATCGTTGATACAGCGTGTTTTTCTTCCACTGTATTCCAACAGTCGTTAGTGTTTGTTTCCCACTGTATTCCCCCCGTCGAAGATACAGTGTGTTTTTCTTCCACTGTATTTCCTCCGTCGTCGATACAGTGTGTTTTTTCCACTGTATTTCCTCCGTCGTCGATACAGCGTGGTTTCCCACTGTATTCCCCCCTGGTTGTCGATACAGTGTGTTTTTTCTTTCACTGTATTTCCTCCGTCGAAGATACAGCGTGGTTTTTCCACTGTATTCGCCCCCGATCATCGATACAGTGTGTTTTTTTCCCACTGTATTTCCTCCGTCGTCGATACAGCGTGTTTTCTTCCCCACTGTATTCCCTCCGTCGTCGATACAGTGTGTTTTTTCCCACTGTAATTTCCTCCATCGTCGATACAGCGTGTTTTTTCTTCCACTGTATTCCAACAGTCGTCGATACAGCGTGGTTTCCCACTGTATTTCCTCCGTCGAAGATACAGTGTGTTTTTTTCCCACTGTATTCCCCCCGGTCGTCGATACAGCGTGATTTCCCACTGTATTCCCCCCGGTCGTCGATACAGTGTTTTTTTTCCACTGTATTCCCCCCGTCGAAGACAGTGTGTTTTTTCCACTGTATAGTACAGTGTTTTTTTTCCACTGTATTTCCTCCGTCGTCGATACAGTGTTTTTCCACTGTATTCCCCCCGTCGAAGTACAGTGTGTTTTTCCACTGTATTCCCCGGTCGTCGATACAGCGTGTTTTTTCCACTGTATTTCCTCGTCGTCGATACAGTGTGTTTTTTCCACTGTATTTCCCCCGGTCGTCGATACTGTGTGTTTTTTCCACTGTATTCCCCCGGTCGTCGATCGATACAGCGTGTTTTTCTTCCACTGTATTTCCCCGTCGAAGATACAGTGTGTTCTTTTCCACTATACCCCTCCCCCCCCCCACACACACCATCGTCCCAGCGTGGTCTTACTCTGTATTCCCCCCCCCCCCCCTCACGCAGCCGGCTGTTAGTGGCTGTAGTGGCTGTGTGACTTACCTCCGGCCAATCGATCGCTGCCTGATGAGAGGGACGGCCAAGAACCTCGTCGGCCACCGGGAGGTTCTCCATGCTCCTTGTGTCAACACCTGCATGGTCCTTTTTGGGGGGTCGTTAGCTCTAGGTGTGTGGTGGGGAGGGGTGGGTTGGCGTTGGTCGTTAGCTCTAGGGGTGGTCGTTAGTCTAGAGGTGGGGGGGGGGGGGGGGTGCGGAGGGGTGGTCGTTAGCTCTAGGGGTGTGTGTGGGGTGGGAGGGGGGGAGAGGGGGTGGTTGCCGAGGGGTGCGTTAGCTCTAGGGGTGTGTGGGTGTGGGGGTGGGGTTGGGGAAGGGGTGTGGGCAGGGTGTGGTTGGGGTGGGAAGGGTTTGGGAAGGGGGAGATGTGTGTGTGGGGGGGGTGAGGGGTTGGGTTGGGGGTGGGGTGGGGGGTGGGAGAGGGAAGGGTTTGGGAGAGGGGAGATGGAATGCGTGTTTTTGTTATTTTTGTTTTATACGCTATCTCACGACTAATACATGTATACTCACTTGCTCACACACACACACACACACACACACACACACACACACACACACACACACACCACACAACACACACACACACACACAGACACACACACACACACCACACACACACACACACACACACACACACACACACACACACACACACACACACACACACACTCACTCACTCTCTCACTCACACATGGATTTTCTGTTTGTATGTTATATGTATTTTTGTTATCTATTCTTATCCATTTTCCTTTCTTAATCGCCGCAAGTATGAATTTCCTTTGATTTTTCCTTTACTTTATATTCAATCTCTTCATTTCTGTAATTATTCCTTACTCATGTTGATAAAATATTTTTATTATGTATTATCCTCATTTTCCTTATTTGGTCCAACTCTTTGTTCCGTTGTTCTCCTTCTCTGTTCTTCTCTTCCGGTTCTTTCCCTTTCCACGTTATTTCCCTCTCTTTCTCTCTTTCACTTCTTCCCTCTTCTTCTTCTTTCTCTCCTCTCCTGCCTCTCTCATATCTCCTCCTCCTCCTTCATTCTTCCCGATTTCTCTCATCCCTTCTCTTCCTCTACCATTCTTCTGATTCTTTCCTCTTCCCTCCATTCTCATTCTCTATGTCGCCTCTTCTCCGCCTCTCTTTTCCTCCTTTCCTCTCTTTTTTCCATCTTCATCGTCCGTTTCCTCTGTTCCTCGCCTCTTCTGTTCCTCCTCTGTTCTCCGTCGCTTCTTTTATGGTTCTCTTCATTGTCCTTCTTCTATTTCCCTCCTCCTCTTATCCCCCTTTCTTCTTCCTATCCTTCCTTTTGATTCCCATTTTCATCGTCCTTCTCATTCCCCTTCTTTCTTCTCCTTTAATCCTTTTTGGTTCTCTCTTGATCCCCCTCCTCCTGTTATCCTCCTTTCTTCTCTTTCCCTTCCTCTGATTCTCCTCTTCCTCTCTCTTCATTTTCTTTTTCTTCTTCTTCTCCTTCTTCTTTATTATTTTATTTATTCCTTTTTTTCTTTCTTCTTCTTCCTCCTCCTCCTCATCATCATTTTCTTCTTCTTCTTCCTCCTCCTCTCCTTCCTCCCCCCTCTCCTTCTCTTCTTCTCTTCCTCCTTCTCCTCCTCTCTCCTTCCTCCCCCCTCTCTCTTCCTCTCCTGAAGGAACACAAAATCATACCGGTTACGCCCCTCAACCGAGACCCGGTTCGGCTGGTTGGTTCTCTGGGTGACCTTGCAGCCGAGGAGGGTCAGGGGGGGGGGGGTGAGAGGAAGGAGGATGGGAGGGAGGGTCAGGGAGGGGATGAGAGGAAGGAGGATGGGAGGGAGGGTCAGGGGGGGAGAGAGGAAGGAGGATGGGAGGAGGGTCAGGCAGGATGGGAAGAAATGATGAAGGAGGGTGGGGGGTGAGGCAGGAGGGAGGGAGGAGGCGGTGACCTTGAGGCTACGTTGTTGAGAGTGACCTAGATACTCCGGCTAGGTTGTGACCTTCTACTTCTCCTTCGTCGGGTGCCACTGACCTTTCCGCGTGTCCTTCGATACAGGAATAGCTTTGGATGTATTGATGGAATTTGTTGCTGTTGGCTGTTGTTGCATAATGCGTCTCTTGGTCTTCTGTGAATTCTTGCTCGTAATTCTCTCTTTTTTATATTCTTTGTTTCTGTCTTTCTGGCTGGCTGTGTCTGTCTCTCTCTATTTCTGTCTCCCTCTCTCTCTCTCTCTCTCTCTTTCTCTTTTCTCTTTCTCTCTCTCTCTCTCTCTCTCTCTCTCTCTCTCTCTCTCTCTCTCTCTCTCTCTCTCTCTCTCTCTCTCTCTCTCTCTCCCTCCCTCCTTCCCTCCTTCCTCCCTTCCTCCTTCCTCCTCCTCCTTCCCTCCTTCCCTCCTTCCCTCTCCTCTCTCTTCCCCTTCTCCTTCCCCTCTCCTCTCTCTTTCCATAGACCCACGGAACCGTCCATAGACCTAGGAGGCTCCTTGGCTCTCACCAAAGCGTAGCCCGGTCCACCGTAGGCCCATAGCATAGGCCTCTTTCACCTCTGGCGGGGTTTTTAGGACTAACGAAACCCGGATCAATAATCCACCGCGGGGGGGGGGGAGAGGGGGAGCGATTTTTAGGGAGGAGTCGGTGGTTGATTGGATGTGTGGATGGATGATGGCTGTCTGTGTGTCTGTTTGTTTGTCTGTCTGTCTGTGTGTGTGTTTGTTTGTCTGTTTGTCTTTCTGTCCGTCTGTTAGAGGGAGGGGGAGAGGGAGAGGGAGGGAGAGGGGAGAGGGGAGAGAGGGAGAGGGAGAGGGAGAGAGAGAGGGAGAGAGAGGGAGAGAGAGAGAGAGGAGAGAGAGAAAAGAGAGAGAGAGAGAGAAAGAGAGAAGAAAAGAAAGAGAGAGAGAGAGAGAGAGAGATACAGATAAAACGAATAGAAAAAAAAACAGATAACGAGGAATCAAATAAATACCCCAACAACCAACAACACAGACGAGAGAGAAAACAAAGACGAAGAGGTCAAAAGCCGAAAGACAAACCCACGTAAACCGAATTAAGAAATGGAGACCGAGACTTGAGGGAATTTTGACGTCCGTGTTTCGGGAGAAGGACTTCGGGGTCGTCCTGCCTCGTCAGTCCGGCGGAGAGATAAAGAGCTTCGCAACAAGGACACGGACGCTTGGATTAACGTTATTCCCGGCGTTATGTGGAAGAGGGAGACGGGAGGAGAGAGACACGGAGGAGAGAGACGCGGGAGGAGAGAGAAACGGGAGGAGAGAGACATGTGAGGAGAGAGACATGGGAGGAGAGAGAAACGGGAGGAGAGACATGGGAGGAGAGAGAATGGACAGAGACATGGGAGGAGAGAGACACGGAAGGAGAGAGAAACGGGAGGAGAGAGAAACGGGAGGAGAGAGAGACATGGAAGAGAGAGACATGGAAGGAGAAAGAGAGACACGGAAGGAGAGACGGAGAGAGAGGAGGGAGGAGAGAGACCGGACGGAGTAAGAGAGCGATGGAGAGACACGGACGAAGATAGACACGGATAGAAAGACACTGACAGAGAGAGACACGAACGGAGAGTCCGCAGATGGTTCCTGTTCTTGCTGTCCTTACTTGTGGCAGAAAATGGTGAAATAAGTTGATGCGTTGACGTAGTGGAAGAGAAATGAGGTGAAGGTTGAGACTAATTGTTTTTAAAGAAATGCAAGAAATAATGTAACGAAGAAATAATGTAACGTGTTGGTTAGATAATAAAAAAGGAAGAAAATATTCACAAAAAAGAGGAATTGGGGGTATACACAAAATAGGGAGATTAGATTAAAAAATACTGTACTTTTTTAATGAATAACAAGGGACGAAAGCACACACAAAATAGAGTAATTAGAAACCAGTTCAAAATTCATCTTTTTCTTTTGTTTTTGATAAAGTTTTGCTTCGCTCGCCTGTCCAAGTTGCTTTTCAGTCAGTGAATATCGACTGTCTCTGCCGTTAATAATTTTCTTTCTCTTATCGATCTCCTCCAATCCAGATATCACAAATCTACATTTTCATCCATTTATTTTTGTTAAGAACCTTCGTTGTTATGTGTTGCCTGCCATTATCATTTTTATTTATTTATTTTTGTTAAGAATCTTCGTCGTGTGTTGTCTGCCATTATCATTTTATCTATTTATTTTGTCGTTGTGTGTTGCTGCCATTAGTTTTTGTTAAGAACCTTCGTTGTTATGTGTTGTCTGCCGATAATATTATCATTTTTATCAATTATTTTTTTAAGAATCTTCGTCGTTGTGTGTTGTCTGCCGATAATATTTTTTTTTTATTTATTTTTGCTAAGAACCTTCGTTGTTATGTGTTGTCTGCCATTATCATTTTTATCTATTGAATTTTGTTAAGAACCTTCGTTGCTGTGTGTTGTCTGCCATTATAATTTTTATCTATTTATTTATGTTAAGAACCTTCGTTGTTGTGTTGTCTGCCATTATCATTTTTATCTATTTATTTATGTTAAGAACCTTCGTTGTTGTGTTGTCTGCCATTACCTCTTATTAACCTGTCTTGTACCGCTACGACTCTCCTTAAACTGACCGCAACCCCTTTAACTCTCCAGCCTCGGTTCTCCAAGCCCTACAGCCAACTCAGCGACACATAGCGGTTCTGGGGCCGGGTTCTCGAACGCGTTAAGACGTCGTATCTCCTTAAGGCGCCTTAACTTACGACCGAGCGATCTCACATACATGTACACAGAGCAAGGGACCCGCCATGTTGGTGCGAGCGAAGGCGCCTTAGGTTGAGGCGGGAAGGAGAGGCAAGGAAGGGGAGAGCGGCCCTTGGAGCTCTTTCGGCGGCCGGGAAATCGACTATTTTCGCTCTTGTTGCGAGGGAAATACAGCAGGACGGTTTTGAGGCCTCCAGCGCGCCCTAAACTGGAGGCTCTTTTGAGAAGCCGCCTCCTGGACCGTTTCCTTGGGCTGTGGTTCGTTGTGGTAGGCTGGTCGTCCGAGAGAGGCTTTGGAAGTGGTTGGAACTCGCTTGTCGAACGTCGTGACTGGTTGGGGCTCGTGTGGTTGATGGGGTGGCGGTCGAGTGCGTGAGCTTTGTTTACTCTTGTTGGTTATTGATGAACTGTTTTTGTTGAAGGCGATTTGTGAAATACATTCTTAGTGTGATTTTTAAGTATGTATGTATATGTGTGTGTGTGTGTGTGTGTGTGTGTGTGTGTGTGTGTGTGTGTGTGTGTGTGTGTGTGTGTGTGTGTGTGTGTGTGTGTGTGTGTGTGTGTGTGTGTGTGTGTGTGGTGTGTGTGTGTGTGTGTTGTGTGTGTGTGTGTGTTTGTATATATATTATGTATGTGTTTTACATTTAGAACAAAGTTTCATATGTCATTTAATGATACATGTTTCAAAGGTGTCACGAGATATCAGGGTCATTTTAACGAAGAGAAGGTTTGGGTTTTAATGAGACTGGGTTCGAAATGTAGGCCTATGTCACTTGACTTATCGTTCGCTTGTATATTTCTTTTCGGGGATGTTTATTTTGAACGAATTTTTTTATGTGTGAATTTGAGGAATTGATAGATGTTTGTTTTTGGAGAGACAAAGCGGAAAAATGTTGGTGTTTCAAGTTACACTGCAAATTACTGTCTAAGGATGTGCTGTGCTCTGTGTGTGTGTGTGTGTGTGTGTGTGTGTGTGTGTGTGTGTGTGTGTGTGTGTGTGTGTGTGTGTGTTTGATTGTGTGTGTGTGTGTGTGTGTGCGCGTGTGTGTGCGTGTATGTGTGTGTGTGAATTAGTGAGAGAGAGAGAGAGAGAGAGAGAGAGAGAGAGAGAGAGAGAGAGAGAGAGAAGAGAGAAGAGAGAGAGAGAGAGAGAGAGAGAGAGAGAGACAGACAGACAGACAGACAGACAGACAAAGAGAGAAAGAGACAGAGTATGTGTGCGTTCGTGTGCGTGTGTGTGTTCAAGCGTACGTGCATGTTTCTCCGTGCAAGCATCAGCGTAAATAAAAAACTGCGAGTGCGTGCGTGTGCGTGCGCGAAGCCCGAATAACCCACCTGGTCTCGGAAGCCCCGGAGAGCAGCGCCAGAAAGAGCCGTCTGTCACATTTTCCTGTGAGTCATGCTGGGGGAATCGCGGCACATTCTCCGAGGCAAAGGTTGAAACAGCATCAAAAGAAACCAACGACAAGGAAAGAACAATAACAACAACAGCGAAAACAACAGCAACGGAAAAAAATAGAACAACAAAAAACAACAAACAACCAATCAACCACAACCACACCACAACACCACCATCACATCATCATCATCATCATCATCATCATCCATCATCATCATCATCCACCACCACCACCACCACCACCAACCACCACCACCACCACCACCACCACACCACCACCACACCACCACAACCACCACCATCATCATCATCATCAGCACACCAGCAACAACAACAACAACAACAACAACAATACAACAACAACAACATCACAACAAAACAACAACAACAAAGAACAACAACAACAACAACAGACAACAAAAACAACAAGAACACAACAACAACAGCAACATCGACAACAAGAACAACATACAACAGCAACAACACCAAAGCACAAACAGGACCACCAACAAGGAACATTGGAAATCCACGGAGCATTTCAGCTACATTCTAAAAAGAGAACAAAAAAGTGGTGGATTTAAGATAAAAAGGGAAGAGAGGAGGGAGAGATAATAACGAGGAGGGAGAGATAATAGAGAGAAAGGAGGGGAAGGAGGAGGGAGCAAAGGGATTACGTAGGAAAAAAAGAAAAGATATTGTTTTATTTTTACTCTCCGCTAAACGCTGTTATTCACGTTTTTCTTTTTTCTTCTATGTCTTTCGTTTTATATACTTTTAAAACGCAAAGACGCTGTTATTCACGTTTTTCGCTGTTCTCTTTTTCTTTCTTTCTTATTTTTCATATGTTTTTTAAACGCGAAAACGCCGATATTCACGTTTTTTTTTCTTTCTTTCTTTCTAATTTTTCATGTACTTTTTAAACGCAAAAACACCGATATTTTTCATTTTTTTTCTTCTTTCTTTTTATATACTTTTTCAAACGCGAAAATGAGTCGACCCCTCCCCCCTTCCCCCTTCCACGACCTACGACCCCTCTCCTCCCCTCCCCCTTCACGACCGACCTCCTCCCCCTCCACGACCCTACGACCCCTCCCCTCCACGACCTCGACCCCCTCTCCCCCCTCTCCCCTCCCCCCTTCCACGACCACGACCCCCCTCTCCCCTCCCCCCCCTTCCACGACCCTCTCCCCCCTCCCCTCCCCCCCTCCCCCACTCTCCCCCTCCCCTCCCCCCTCCCCTCTCCCCTCTCCCCCTCCCCTTCCCACGACCTACGGCAACGCTCGTGTAACAACTATGCATTTCGATTCCAAATTACAGGGCCGCCGGGGATCTATAACCGGGGTTTCTTGACGACAGCGACGCCGCCGTATCTTGGGGAAGCTCAAGGTCAGGGCAAGGTAACAAGAGGTGGCCCCTCCTGCGTCTTGCTTTTCCTCCTCCTCCTTCTTCTGTTGTTGTTGTTCTTTTTTTTTTTTGTGTTTTTTTTTTTTTTTTTTTTTTTTTTGTTCTCGTGTTTTTTTTTCGTTCTTTTTTCTTTCTTCTGGATTTTCGTCTTCTTGTTTCATTTTTTTCCTTTTTTCGTTCTTTTTTTTTCTACTTCTTTCGTTTCTTTCATTGTTTTCCTCCTTGTGTTGCGTTTTCCTCTGTTCTTCTTCTTCTTCTTTTGTTCGTGTTCCTCTTTTTTCCTTTGCTTCTCCTTTTCCCTTCCTGTTTTTTCCTGAATTTTCTCTCACACGTCCTACTGCGTCTTTCTCTTCCTCCCTCTCCTTCCACCCTTCCTTCCTCTTCCTCCCTCCCTCCCTCCTTCCCTCCTTCCACCTTCCTCCCTCCTCCCTCGTCCCGCCATCCCCCCCCCTCCGCCATCTTTCCCCTCCCCTCCCCCTCCCCCCCCGCCTCGCCCGCAATATGCTGTCATGGGGCTATTTTTTCGGCCGTCACGTGACCGGGGCTCGAGGCTAATGTGGGTCCTGAGAAAGGCGACAAAGGCGCGGCGGCGGAGTCACGGAGGAGGGATGCGTGAGGGGCAGACGAGGTCATCTGGGTCACACGCGCACCTGCACACCGGCACGTGGGGACACAAGCACGTGCGCGCTCGCCCAAGCATCCGCATCAAAACATCCGTGCACGCAAACACGCGGCACCACACGCACGCACAACACGCGCACACACGCACACGCACGCACACACGCACACGCACACGCACACGCACACGCACACGCACACGCACACGCACACGCACACCACACACACACACACACACCACACACACACACACACACACACACACACACACACACCAACACACAACACACACACACACACACACACACACACACACACACACACCTGCGTGTTGTATATATTCCGCAGTGAAAAGAAATGCAGGTTCATGACAGTGATATATTCCCAGTGCGAAAAATGTTCCTACATACCATGGATGTGCATACAGACACACACATAAATCGATATTTTGGTCGAGATCTGTAAATATATGCAATATTATTCGATACATACTGCTCGACACTATATATAGTTGTCTCCCTATTTTTAATCATGGAGATAATATTCCGTCGTTAAAGCACATTTGAATAATGAGGAGAAAGAAGAAAAATCCAAAGATCGAATGATTTCGCAGATTGGAGGAAGCTGCGATGTCCAGGTCGATGGTCCGGGCTATTTTGGGCCTAAGTGAAACGTGCAGTGTGGTTCCCGTAGACTTTTGTCCGAAGGTGGGATTCTCTTTCGGGGGAATGCAATCGAAAGGTTTCATTGTTGTCATTGCACACGTATGCGCGCGCGCACACACACATGCATACATACATTCACATACACATGCACATGCACATTCACACACATTCACATATACATACACATTCACATATACACATACCACATACACACATACACATACACACACACACACACACACACATACACACAACACACACACACACACACACACACACACACACACACACACACACACACACACACACACACACACACACACACATACACGAAACCACAATCATTCTACACATATTTAAAAACTTAAGAAAAATTCAAATTCAGTGAAACATTATTTCAGGGAAAACGCATAATTTAAAAGTCACAAACACCTTTGCATTATTCAATGTACTAAAATTCATGTCCTTTTTTCATTATAAATCTAGTGTGCTTTAATTTATTCCATTTATTCCATTTGGTATTGTTGAAATGTGTTATGTGTGTGTGTGTGTGCGTGTGTGTGTATGTGTGTGTGTGTGTGTGTGTGTGTGTGTGTGTGTGTTGTGTGTGTGTGTGTGTGTGTGTGTGTGTGTGTGTGTGTGTGTGTGTGTGTGTGTGTGTGTGTGTGTGTGTGTGTGTGTGTGTGTGTGTGTGTGTGTGTGTGTGTGTGTGTGTGTGTGTGTGTGTGTGTGTATGAATGATAATTCTTGTAATTAGAGATTACGAAAATAAAAAG
>NW_020868933.1:70848-83348 GCF_003789085.1 Penaeus vannamei
AGCAGGAGCGAGCGACCCAGTGTCCCATTTTCTCTATTTTTAAGCGGTCCAGCTGGCTCGAGGCGCCCTGCGCTTTGTAAACAAGTGCTGGGTTCCTCGGCCGTCAGCTTCTCCGTCGCTCGGGGGTCCCTTGCCTGCTGGGGATGTTTCGCTGAGAGCGGCGCCCCTCGCGTGTGCGTCTGTCCCGATCGGCGCAAGGGGACCTCGGAGGCTGTTTCGCTTGGACTCTGCTCTTCTGTTTTGTCTGTCTCTCTTTCTCTGGATCGCTGGCTATGTTCTGTCTGTTTGTCTGTCTGTCTGGATCACTGACTCTATATTCTGTCTGGATCGCTGGCTCTGTTCTGTCTGTTCTGTCTGTCTGTCTGGGTCGCTGACTCTGTTCTGTCTGTCTGTCTGTCGCTCTCTGTTCTGTCTGTCTGTCTTCTGTCTGGATCGCTGACACTATTCTGTCTGTCTGTCTGTCTTCTGTCTGGATCGCTGTCTCTGTTCTGTCTGTCTGTCTTCTGTCTGGATCGCTGACTCTGTTCTGTCTGTCTGTCTTCTGTCTGGATCGCTGACTCTATTCTGTCTGTCTTCTGTCTGGATCGTTGTCTCTGTTCTGTCTGTCTGTCTTCTGTCTAGATCGCTGACTCTGTTCTGTCTGTCTGTCTTCTGTCTGGATCGCTGACTCTTCTCTCCCTGTCTGTCTGGTAATGTGTGTATTGTCTGTCTTTTCATTTGTTCGTTATCTCGGTCAGTCGGTCTCTGTGTATTTGTCTGTCTGTGTGCTTGCCAAGTGTATATATATGTGCCTTTCTGTAAGTATGCTTGTATCTCCCTCTCTCTGCCTTTCTGTCTTATGTATATATATAATATATATATATATATATATATATATATATATATATATATATATATATTATATATATATATATATAATGAGTGTGTGTATGTGTGTGTGCATATATATATGTATATATGTACACACAAACACGCGCGCGCGCGCGCGCGCACACACACACACATACAACAAACACACACACCCACACCCACATTTATGCTTGCATGAATCTAGAATCTTTTGAATGTATACAAGTGAGTAGGTGTGTTTGTATATGCGTTCTTGTATTTGGGCTACGGATACAGGCATACATTCATATATATATATATATATATATATATATATATATATATATATATATATATATATATATATATATATATATATATATATAAATGTATGTATACATTATATACACATACACACATACACACATACACACACACACACACACACACACGCACACTCTTTGTGAATGCGTCTCAGTGCAAGGTATCCATGCATTTTTTTTGAAAGGAATTATTATTGGCTGTTAGTACTCAAAGTGAAGAAAAAGAAAAAGAAAACGGATTTATGTATTCCTCGTTTTCTATGGCCTTGGCGTTTGCACTTCTGTTGTAAAGTGAAATTCCTGACAGCTGCTTGCGGAGGCTCATAAAAACGTCTTGCACCATAAACAGCTGTTGGGAAAAAAGGTGTTTATGATTTACTGACTGACACCTCATGGTTTTGATTGGTCGTAAATTAAAAAAAAAAAAAGTTAATAGAAGAAAATAATTGGTATGAAATTGTCTTGGAAATACGAAATGTAAGATTTTTTTTCATTGACCAGTTTAAGGGGGTATTGATATGGATACGATTTTGTTTTGTTTTTGTTTTGTTTTGTGAAGCGATCGTGGATCCCATTAATTCACTCTCTTGGTTTTATTTCACTAGATGTGATTTATTCTCGAATGGACAAATCTCTCTGTTTCTGTCTCTATCTCTGTCTCTGTCTCTCTCTGTCCCCTCTGTCTCTCTGTCTGTCTCTCTGTCTCTTTCTGCCTCTCTCTCTCTGTCTGCCTCTCTCTCTCTCTCTCTCTCTCTCTCTCTCTCTCTCTCTCTCTCTCTCTCTCTCTCTCTCTCTCTCTCTCTCTCTCTCTCTCTCTCTCTCTCTCTCTCTCTCTCTCTCTCTCTCTCTACGCCACAACTGCGCGCGGCTTGTTTATCCCAAAGACCTGTGCAATCGTATTTTTTTCCCTCTCTCTTACTCTCCTTCGTCTTTTTGGCAGTCGTGGCGTCCTCTCCACGGTCTTGAATTAACCGAATCTAAATCTTTACCCAAGCTTAACCTTACTAATGAGTCCGGATTGGCGACGCCCTTGCAGACTTCAGACACTCAGACACACAGACACACAGACACACAGGTCCTCTGTTACCAGCTCGCTCTGCGCCGTGTACTGTCACTCACCTTCCCTCTCTTTACCGCTGCCTTGTGTGTGCTTCTCATTTTTTTGTTTGTTTTATTTTGTTGAGACAGAGGAGCCGTATTTGGTATTCGCGGCGCCCATATTTGGTCCGGCTTCCCCCCCTCCCCCCCTTCCCTCCCCCTTTGACTCCGTTTGGAAAAATTTTCCTGGACTAAAATTAGCACCTGGCCTGCCTTCCTATTGAGAACCTGATATCTGCGCATACTAATTTTAGATTCGTGCTCACGACTATGACGCTTAGACCATCCTCGCTTGTCTTCTGCGCTTCTGAACTTGTTTACTTGAAATGCTGCTTATAATCTCCCCCCCCCCCACATTATTGAAGAACGGTGAACACGTGGCTTGTGAGCCTCCTGCTTTATAGAACAGGAATGAACATCAACAATGACTTGAAGGCATGGTTATTAGGGACACATATTATCTTTGGAAAATTTTAAATTAGCTTAACCTTCGCACAACCCAACATATTATTGATGTCAGCTTGATAATATCCAGTGCCAACTTTATTTCGTCTTAAACTCACTATATAAAGAACACCGTGGTTGTGTAAGAGACTTGATTTTCGAAATACGTGGCTGGTGGTTTAAGTTTATATTCTCCGAGCTTCGTTGTCTGAGATCTGTGACAGAACAACTTACTGCAATTGCTTGTATTTTAGACACGTGATAAATATCTCTCTGTTTTATCGCCCAAACAAAGAAAAGGAAAAGGAAAAGAAGAGGAAAAAAAATAGAACAGTTGCGTTGCGAAGAGAAATGAACATTGTACTTGGCAGGGTTAGGTTTATGCAGGGAAAGGTTTATGAAAACTGATGTTCAAATGCATCACGTGACTATTTTTGAATATTGCGCGGGGTTTTGCGGGGTGTGGGGTTCCGTGTGTAAAGAAATTTAGGTGTTTTGTTTAATTAATATTAGCAGATGCTTAGTGAATGTAAGGTTTTATGGTAGCCCCATTGAGTCACAACACACGCACACACACACACACACACACACACACACACACACACACACACACACACACACACACACACACACACTCACACACTCACACACACACGACTCACTCACTCACTCACTCACTCACTCACTCACACACACACACACACACACACACACACAACACACACACACACACACACACACAACACACACACACACACACACACACACACACACACACACACACACACACACACACACACACACACACACACACACACACACACACACACACACACACACACACAACACACACACACACACACACACACACACACACACACACACACACACATCTCTCTCTCTCTCTCTCTCTCTCTCTCTCTCTCTCTCTCTCTCTCTCTCTCTCTCTCTCTCTCACACACACACACACACACACACACACACACACACACACACACACACACACACACACACACACACACACACACACACACACACACACACACACACACACACACTTCCCACCCTCCTTCCCCGCCCACCCCAAAGTGCCACGCCCATTACGTGTATAATTAGACATACGTGTGACTGACATGTCATTGCCCCATTTACTGCTCGCATGGGAAGTATTCTTAGTGTCTGTTTGTATATGAAGTTGTGCATTTGCGTGTGTGAGTGACTAGTTGACATATTTGTGTCTTTTTGTTGTAATTTTGAATGTTAGATTGAAATGCTTTGGTCTTATTTTCCTTCCGTTTCTGTTATTTTTGTATGGGTGTTTGTGTCGTCTTCGTCTCTCGTATCATTGATTATAACGTGGTTTTTTTAATCATCAGGAATTCAGATGTTTATTTTATCAGAAATTTAATAGTCCTACATTCATTATGACCTCAAAAATCCATTTATCGGGACCTCAAAAATCCTTCATTTATCAGAACAACAAAAATCCTTCATTCTTCACGATCTCAGAAATCCATTTATCAGGAGCTCAAAAATCCTTAATTTATCCGAACTTCAAAAATCCATTTATCAGGACCTCAAAAATCCTTAATTTATCCGAACCTGAAAAATCCTTCTTTCACCACGACCTCAAAATCTCTCTCTCTCTCTCTCTCTCTCTCTCTCTCTCTCTCTCTCTCTCTCTCTCTCTCTTCTCTCTCTCTCTCTCTCTCTCTCTCTCTCTCTCTCACACACACACACACACACACACACACACACACACACACACACACACACACACACACACACACACACACACACACACACACACACACACACACACACACACGATCCAAGTCCTAAAATCCCACTTTAAGAAACGTCCTCAACACGAAAGTAAAAAAAAAAAAAAAGAAAAAAAGAAAAAAAAATATACAAAGCCAACATCTTCACCTGTTCTCGCGATAAGTCCGTTTCAATTTCCTGTCGGAGAATCGGGCTTTTGGTGTTGTGACCTTTTGCTGTTGTTTCTTCTTGGTGGGGGGGGGGTAGGTGGGGGGGGGGGGGTAAAGGCGGGGGGGGGTGGGGTAAAGGCGGTGGGGTGGGGGGTATGGAGGGGTGGGGGTAAAGGCGGGGGGGGGGTGGGGGTAAAGGCGGTGTGGGGTGGGGGGCGGTGGGTGGGGTAGAGGCGGTGGGGTGGGGGGGGGGCGGTGGGGGTGTGGGGGGTAAAGGCTGTGGGGGGGGTAAAGGCGGTGGGGGGGGGGGTAAAGGCGGGGGGGGGGGGTAAAGGCGGTGGTGGTGGGGGGGGTAGAGGCGGTGGGGGGGTAAAGGCGGGTGGCCGGTGGGGTTGGGGGGGGGAGGGTGTGGGGTGGGGGGGATAAAGGCGGTGGGGGTGGGGTGGCGGGGGGTGGGGTTGGGGGGTTGGTAGAGGGTGATTTCAGATGCTTTGTAAAAGTGATGGTTCGTTGTGTCTTGTTTGTGTCTTCTTTTTTTTCTTCTTTGTGTTGTTGTTTTGGGGTTTTGTCTGTTTTTCTGTTCTGTTTGGGTTTTCTTGTATGGTTGCCTTGTCTTTTTCTTCTTTTTTATTCTCTATTTGTCTCTCTTATTCTGTTTGTCTATCTGTCTTGTCTGTCTCTTCTGTCTGTCTGTCTGTTCTGTCTGTCTGTCTGTCTGTCTGTGTCCTCTCTCTCTCTCTCTCTCTCTCTCTCTCTCTCTTCTCTCTCTTTCTTTCTCTTCTTCTTCTTTCTTTCTTTCTCTCTCACTCACTCTCTCTCTTCTCTCTCTCTCTCTCTCTCTCTCTCTCTCTCGCTCTCCTCTTCCATTCCTCCCTCTTTCTCCTCATGTAGTCTTATTCATTTGTGTTTACAAAAGATACATATGTTTATTTTGCAGTTTGTCTGATTATTTGCCCCACTGAAGATTTTAAACTTTTCTTTCCTATTTTCACAAAAAAACTAGACACTATGATATTAAGGTTAGTAAGGGACCGAGCACTTTTGTTTACGAAAACCCTGAACTAACCTTTCTTTTTTATACAAACAGTCACTTGTCTTCGTGTTTGTTTTCGTAAGGACTTTGTAGTTTCATATTTTCATTTTCATAATCATAAAATCGACAGAAAAAATATATATTCATGGGTTCATCCATATCAGGACCAGAAAGGGGGCATTCCATCGGGGAAGACAGAAAAATAAATATTCATAAATCGGGGATTTCATAATCATAAAGTAGAACAGAAAAAAAATCCATAAATTGGAGAGATTCATAATCATAGAATCAATAGAAATTTGTTATCGATCGGGGATACAAATCTCTCTCACCCGAATATATATAATATATATATATATATATATATATATATATATATATTATATATATATATTATATATATATATATATATATATCACTTTCAACGCCACTTTTCTTATGCTAGTTATCAAGACATCTAACCATGCCATCATGGTCACTCGGGCTATTTTTAATGCTTTTTTCCCTCCTCATGCTAGGAACTCTCTCTAGCATTTCCGCGCGTAAAACGGTTAACTTTTTTTGTATCCGAACTATTCCGCTGTGGTCTCTAACGGTCGTTTTTCGGTGAAATGTCGTTGGCCGCTTTTCCTGTTAAGAAATCGGACGGTTCTTTTGCTCTTTGATAGTATGTAATGACTGGATATTGGATTATGTATGATATATATACACAGTACATGCGTGTGTGTTTGTGTTATTCGTTGTCTCTCCTTTCTCTCCCCCAATTCTCTCTCTCTTTCTTTCTTTTCTTTCTCTCTCTCTCTCTCCTCCCTTCCTCTCCTCTCCCTCTCCTTCTCCTCTCCCTCTCCCTCTCCCTCTCCTCCTCCCTCCTCCGCACTCAGTCGTGTTCGTTATGATCACCCATTTCACGGGGATTCAGTACTCTCACAAATTCGGACAAGTTGTTAAAAAACTTTCACAATTTATCATCATTTGAATATTTAAGACTCGCGCATTGATCTATTGGAGCGCGTGAGGTGAAATGTTTTTTTATGAGGTTAGTTCGACGCGAGTTTTGTTATTATCGGGAAAATCGAAGACAATCGGTTTGGTAACATCGTTGTTGCTTGTTTGGCTGTTATAGTAACGAATAATTGTTATGACATCGTTATCGTCATCGTCATCATCATCATCAATCATCATCATAATCCATATATCATCATCATCATCATCATCATCATATTACTCCTTGTTATTGTTTGGTTATTATCGTTACTATTCTTGACATATTAATGGGGATGTTATTGCTTGTTGTCCTGCTATTGTCGTTGCAAACCTACCATCGTCGAAAAATAAGAAAAATAAATGAATAAAATATGACAACCACTTTAAAAGTCTTTTTTTTTCTATATACATTATAAAATCACTTAAATGATACTTCGACGACCCTGCCTGCGCCACTTGCGCCACTCTGGGGTCACTCCATGAACCCCTCTCATGACGTCAATGAACCCCTCTTATGACGTCACAAAACCGCCGCGAGTGTTTGAAAACCAGATTGAGTGCGCAGTTTGCTACTTTTTTTTATTTTTTATTTTTTATTTCGCGATCATGTTACGATTGTCTGCTTTCCTGCTTGTTTTGGAAGTGTCGAGGCTTTTTTTTATTGTTTTCATTAACTTTATTTATTATTATTTGCCTTAATATTGTTTTTTTTTTTTCTATTTGTAAATTGATTTTTTTCTTTTTGTTTTATAGTTATTCTTCACATATACTGATTTTTCCTTCTATTTATTTCTTATTCGCGCTTACATCACGACGTTGGGGTATCAGTAATAAATTGGGTAATAAAAGGGGTCATTAGCAAGTTGATAGACCTTTTACCCGAGTGAAAATAAGCTTGCCGTGACAATTTAAGTTAGATCAGTTTATATGCCACATGGAGGAACACGTATAACACGTATTAATTTTTGAAATGGGTGTTTCATAATTTATCTAAGTGAGGAGACAAAATTAATTTCGTATTGTGATCCATTTGTTAATTATATCAGGCTAATAAGGGACAAATATGGGTCCATTCACATGACTCGAAATTAGTTTAGGGAAAGTCGACGAGATAACGGTAGTGTATACATGCTTATATTTACTCCTACTGTAAAATGTTCCAATGAATTACATTGTGTTGGAAGTCGTTTACAAAGTCGTTTATCAAACAATAACAGTAAAAGACTAAACTAAATGTTTTCACTGCATGCTATAAAATTTCTCGAAAAAAATAGAAAGTCGACGAGTTGCCGTTCATTTATACGATGGTCATTTAAATGTTTCATGTCATTTTGAATATAAAACATTGAAACATATCTATTTTGTTACAAGTCGTTTCAAAATATACCTATAATGATAAGATTAAACTAACGGCCCTTTTGGCATACTATGAAATTCATTCCAAACAAAATCGAGAACATTTAGCTCATGCAATACACGCTGCAGAATCATTCCCTTAGCGATAAAACGTAAAGCTCTATTTATACTGTATTGCAACACAATTGCAAACTGTATCGGAATCTCTAGATGAACAAAAAATTGTCCTTTTGTATCGGTCACTTCAAAAGAAAGTCGACGAGTTGCCGTTTCTGTGTAGGGCGCTTAAACTCCGGTGTTTAGTACGGCGAACGAGCGTAAACAACTTTCTTTCTTCGCGTTTTTAGGACAATTGGACTTGGATGAAACACATTCATTTCTTTTCAATAAAGAAAAAAAAACGATAAGTAAATATATATATGAATAATAGCTAGATGAAGACCTATTAAAATACTTCTTCGCTGTTCTTGAGAAGCTTCTGGAAAGGTGTTACAAAGTATTATTTACTTGAATCTCAAATGATCGATCAGTCGTCGTTATAATATGCATTTCTTTTATTTTATTAGATCCAACGAATCAACTTGAGTATATTTTGTTCTGTGTTTATTGTCAATAAAAGTTCTTCGAATTCGATATTCGTCCTCTCTCTCATCTTGTCTCTCTCTCTCTCTCTTCTCTCTCTCTCCTCTCTCTCTCTCTCTCTCTTCTTCTCTCTCTCTCTCTCTCTTCTCTCTCTCTCTCAGTCTCTCCTCTCTCTCTCTCTCCCGCCCCAAGAATGTAATAACACAAAAAGAAAAGAAATAGAAAATGACATGGAATTGCCATTGCGAAACGAAGGAATTACGGGGGGACCAATATGAAATGTTTCAAGCACCCTGACTATCAGTCGAAGACACCCACAGAGAGAGAGAGGAGAGGAGGGGAGAGAGAGAGAGAGGGAGAGGGAGGCGGGGAGGAGGAGGGAGGGCCGGGAGGGAGGGAGTAGGAGGGAGGAGGGTAGGGAGCAGGGAGGGAGGGGAGAGAGAGAGAGGGAGAGAGAGAGGAGAGAGAGAGAAGAGAGAGAGAAGAGAGAGAGGAGGAGAGAGAGCGAGAGGAGAGAGAGAGAAGAGAGAGAGAGAGAGAGAGAGAGAGAGAGGACGAGAGATAGAGAGAAGAGAGGAGGGAGGGAGGGAGGGAGGGAGGGAGGAGGAGGAGAGAGGGAGGGAAGAGGGAGGAGAGAGAGAGAGAGGAGAGAGAGAGAGAGAGAGAGAGAGAGAGAGAGAGAGAGAGAGAGAGAGAAGAGAGAGAAGAGGGAGGAGAAGAGAGAGGAAATAATAGAAAAAAGTCGATAAAGTGAAGTTAAGCTGCATGGCGGTCCTCACTCGCCGCCGCTCGACACGTGCGCGAAGGTTAGACACTTTTCAATATTTTTTCTTGTTTTATTTTCCTCCTCCAGTTCTGATTTTTTTTTTCACTTGTTTCGTATCATTCATTTCGGTTCTTCTTATCTTTTTCTGTCTGTCTCCTGTCAGTCTCTGTCTGTCTGTCTGTCTGTCTGTCTGTCTGTCTGTCTGTCTGTCTGTCTGTCTGTCCTGTCTGTCCCTGTCTGTCTGTCTGTCTCTCTCTCTCTCTCTCTCCTCTCTCTCTCTCTCTCTCTCTCTCTCTCATCTTTTATTTTCAAATACTTTAACTGCTTTTAACTTTCCTCTCATTTCAAAATTTTATACACATTTCATATCCCATTTCAAATTAAATTCACATCAATAACTTAATTTCTCAATGAACAAAATCTCACGGATCACCCTCGGAATCTTCATCAAATACGCATTTCATTTAGAACTTAACCTTCCCTCGCTGGGGAAAATAAAAAAAAGTTTAACCATGAACGAAATTTTAACCCCCGGGCAGTCCGCGTCCCCTGTGAGTCCAAATGCAATAACTGGGTCTCTCTCCTTCAGTCACTCGTGAGGCAGCGTGACCCCTGGGGAGGTGAGGGAGGGGTGAGATAGATAAGGGAGGGAAGGGGGAGGAAGGCTGTGAGGGAGGAGGGAGGAGGCGGTGGGAGGCGAGAGGGTGTAGGGGGAGAAGGGAGAGAGAGAGGGGTGGAGGGGGGAGGAGGGGTGTAAGGGAGGGAGGGGGGGAGGGGTGTGAGGGAAGGGAAGGAGGGGTTGGGGAGGGGAGGACGGGAGAGAAGGGAGCAGGGGGTGGGGAAGGGGAAAGGGGGAAAGGGAGAGAGAGAGAGGGGTTAGGGGAAAAGGGGAGGGAAGATGAGGGGTGGGAAGGAAAGGAGTAGTCGGGAGTCGGAGAGAGGAGGGGGGGGGGTGTAAGGGAGAGAAGGAAGGGAGAGGGGGTGGGAGGGTAGGAACGAGAGAGAGGGAGGGTGATGGGGAAGAGGGAGAAGAGAAGAAGAGGTTAGGCAGGGAAGGAGGAGGGAGAGAGGGGGGTGGGAAAAAAAGAGGAGGAGGGAGGGAGAGAGGGTGGAAGGAAGGAGGGAGGAGAGAGTGAGGAGGGCAGCGAGGGAGAAGCCTGGAGGATGGGACGGGGTTCCGGGGGAGGAAAGGGAGAAGGGGAGAGGAGAGAGAGTAAGGGTGAGAGTAGGGGAGGGAGTGAGGGGGGGCATGGTGTGTGGTAGGTATGGGGAGGGGAGGGGTAATGGGGAGAGCGAGGGAGGGGAGGGGGGGAAGGGGGGAGCGAGTGGTCGGTTGCCTTACTAAAACGAGTTATAGATATTTGTTTACTTTTTTTTTGCAAGTGAAGAGAAGGGTTTGATTATATTTCTGGTTTAATAAAATGATATTTTTGGATGGAAAAAATAGAGAAAAGAGTATGTAGGATAATTCATTATAAATCTCTTTCGCGATTTTTTTTTTATCAAAAAAAAAATCACTTATAGAGAGTGTAGATTTCAATCCTTTTCGAAACCGTGAATTTTGAAGAATAAAATATAATACACGCCTCTCCTATCACCGTGAACGTGTTTGGGCGTTTAATAATATGCACCGATATCGGATTTGGCTGTCAATTAATATTCATGGTATTGATCATCCAAAATTATGCGGAAATCGTCTGCCTTCACCTCATAATGGGAGGAATGAGGTGTGCGTGTGTGCGAAAGCGAGAGTGAGTGAGCGAGCGAGCGGCTGTTCTACATTTTAAGAAGGATTTTCTCTTTATATGTGTTTTTTTCTCTTTGTATTTGTGTTTTTTCTCTCTAAATTATATTGGTTATATTATGTTTATGTTGTCTGTTATATGGTCGATGTGATTTAATTGGGGGATTCGGGAATTGGTGTTTCAAAATGGCGCGAACGGATTCGAAAACAGGATCGGCCGCGCATTCTGTCCCTCCGCAACGTTCCTTTTGGCGGAGTGATGTTCTCGCCGCGTGTGTGCGAAGGCGAGTGCGCAAACAAACCGACAGATATCTAGGCAGTGATCGCATAACTCCCTAGTTCTCCGAAGCGCGAAGAACAAGGTCGGCCGAGGAGGGAGGGGGAGGGGGGGGGAAGTAGGGACAAGGCGGGAGAACAGCCAGAGTCCGGTGACCGACGCAGCTATTCCGCCGAGCCGACGTCCCCCCTCTTGAAAGTTTCGATTATCTTTTAAGTTAAGCCCCCGACCTCCCTTCCGCCTGTGAGGAGTCGGCTGCGTCGGGCTCTTTTTCACCGAGGGGATACGAAGTGCATTTTATTTTATCGTTTCATTGATTGATTAATGAATTTTCAATGCGTCACGGCCTGTTGCAGTGGCGATAAGTTGGCAGACGGCGCGGCCACTTAGTCATGGGTTTACCACTCCCCTTCCGTGCCCCATGTGCGGTGACGTAACCGCGGCGGAACCTCTCCTTCCCCGTCTACCTGCGTGGGACGAGACGGTCATGCAGGTGAGGTCCCTCCGGCGTGGGTGGGGTCTTGGCCGGGCTCCGTGGCATGCAGGCGGTGGATGGGCGAGGGGCTCTGGCACAGGGCATGACGTCATCGGTGCGTCATGCAGTAAGACCGGGTGCCCGCGTCATGAAGTTCATGCCCCGAAACGGAAGATTTATTCCTCGCAAGACCTGCTTCTTTCCCCCTTCACGTGGCGAGGGCAAGGGCACCGGGGTCACCCCTCGTACCCTCGGCGAGAAACCTCATCCAAGAGAACGAACCCTTTCTCATATTTTTTTTCTCGCTTGATCGACGCGGTGAAAAGAGAAGAAGAAAAAAATCTTTTAAAAGCACGAATCGACAGGGGAGGGAAAAAAACAAGAGGAAAAGAAGATAAGTTGACAACGAGGGTCAAAAGAACTGTCGAGATGGTTGTCGTCGGGTTTAGACTAGGGTCTGTGTGACGCGTCTTGAAGAAAAAGAAAAAAGAGAGAGGAGAGAGAGAGGAAGAGAGAGAGTGAGAGAGAGTGAGAGAGAGTGAGAGAGAGAGAGTGAGAGAGAGAGAGAGAGAGAGAGAGAGAGAGAGAGAGAGAGAGAGAGAAGAGAGAGAGAGAGACAGAGACAGAGACAGAGAGAGAGAGGAGGGAGAATGTG
>NW_020868933.1:88348-93348 GCF_003789085.1 Penaeus vannamei
TATTTTCCCGCGCTATGAAATGTGTTCGTTCCTCTCCCTCCCTCCCCCTCTCCTTCTCTCTTCCTCTTCTCTTCTCTTCTCTTCTCTCTTCTCTTCTCTTCTCTTCTCTTCTCTTCTCTCTCCTCTTCTCTCTCTCTCCTCTCCTCTCCTCTCCCTCTCCTCCTCTCGCCGGGGTAGGCTCGTGAAGGTTATGGTTTCGCCGAAGGAGGGAAGGAAGCCGAAGTCGGTGTCGGAGTCGGAGCTGAAGCCGAAGTCACAGTTGAAGTCGGAGCCGAAATTGGAGCTGTACCCGTAGACTGAAGCCGAAGTCGGAACTGAAGCCGTAACTGTAGCTGAAGCCGAAGTCGAAGCCGTACCTGTAGCCTGAGCCGAAGTCGGAGCCAAAGCCGTAACTGTAGCTGAAGCCGAAGTGGGAGCCGTAATTGTAGCCTGAGCCGAAGTCGGAACTGAGGCCGTAACTGTAGCAGAAGCCGATGCCTGAGCCATAGCCGTAACAAAAGCCGTAGCCAAAACCAAAGCCGTAGCCGAAGCTGAAGTCGGAGCCGAAGCCAGCGCCAGCTCCACCGCTCCAGATACCTACTTCTGATACTTCCTCTCGATACCATGTTTTTTTTTTTCCCTCGCCGTTAACTTTTTATCATTCACCCCTGATACCTACTTTCCCTGATACCTTATACTTCCTCTCAACACTTCCTTAATACCCTTTCCCAATGTTTTCGATACCTTATCCCAACACCGCCTCCTCCTGATATTTATTCCCGATTCCTCCTGATATCTTCTCCGCCGCTGAGTGCCGGAAGGCGGAGGCAGAGGAGGGTGAAAGTGAG
The DNA here is from genome assembly GCF_003789085.1 of Penaeus vannamei. Classification (NCBI taxonomy): domain Eukaryota; kingdom Metazoa; phylum Arthropoda; class Malacostraca; order Decapoda; family Penaeidae; genus Penaeus; species Penaeus vannamei. Next base: position 89,176 of record NW_020868933.1, read on the forward strand.
GGCAGGGCGGAGCCGCCGGCGAGCGGGACCTGACCGTGAGGGGGGGGGAGAAGGGGAAGGGAGGAGGAAGGGAGGGGGGGAGGGGGAATGGAGGAGGAAGGAGGGGGATAGGGGAACACAACACACACGCACGCACGCAACGACGCACGACGCACACGCACACCACGCATGCCACTCACGGCGCAAGCACTCACTCACTCACTCACTCACTCACTCACTCACTCCTCACTCACTTCACTCACACACACACCAACACACACACACACCACGCACACGCACACGCACACACACACACACACTCACACACCACACACACACACACACACACACACACACACACACACACACACACACACACACACACACACACACACACACACACACACAACACACACAACACACACACACACACACACACACACACACACACACACACACACACGTACATAAGGGGCCAAGGACCTGACACATCTGGGCCACTGGGCATTGCCGGGAGCCAGGGCATGACAGCGGCAGGCAAGCAGGAGGAGGGGCATGAGAGACCAGCACTAATAAATCTGTTTAATTAATTTAATGATGTTTAGAAAAATCAGTGTGATAGTTTAATAATGTTGAGAAAAATCTGTTTAATAATTTGATAATAAGAAAAATCAGTTTATTAATTTAATAATGTTAAAAAGTCAGTTTAATAATTTAATAATGTTAAGAAGGAGAGAGAGAGAGAGAGAGAGAGAGAGAGAGAGAGAGAGAGAGAGAGAGAGAGAGAGAGAGAGAGAGAGAGAGAGAGAGAGAGAGAGAGAAAGAGAGAAAGAGAGAAAGAGAAGAGAAGAGAGAAAGAGAAAGAGAAGAGAAAGAGAAAGAGAAAGAGAACGAAAGAAAGAGAGAGAGAGAGGTTACTTTAATAATTGAATACCAAGACGAACGCACTGCTAAACCGAGGCATCTGGACACCCAACTCGATATGGTTCGCAACTTCCTTGATTCGCCGTCGGCAGAAGAGAAGCATTCGGGACCCAGCGCATGCACGGGGCTCTCTGTGTCCGCTGAGACATTTAACCGCACTGGCGCCGACCTCGCAACCGGGCTCTATATATGGTGAGGCTGAGGACCGGATGGAACCAGAGGGAGGGAGGGAAGGAGGGAAGGAGGGAGGAGGAGAGGGAGGGGGAGTGGGAGGGAGGAAGGAGGGAGAGAGGGAAGGGAAGGGAGGAAAAGAAGGAAGGAAGGAGAGGGAGGAGGGTGGGACAGGGAGGGAAGGAGGGAAGGGAAGGGGAAGGGAGGAGGGAGGAGAAGGGAGGGAGGAAGAGAGTGAGTGAGAGACAGAGGGAAGGAGGAAGGAGGGAGGGAAAAGGAAGGGGAGGGATGAGGGAGGAGGGAGGGAGGTACGTGTACTGGAGCCTGATTTAAGGTATATGTAGGACGGGAGTATGGACGGTTGATGGAGGAGGGAGGGTAAGGAGGGGAGGGAAGGGAGAGAGGGGAGGGAGGACGGAAGGAAAGGGAGGGAAGGGGAAAGGGGAGGGAAGGAAAGGAAAGGAATGGGAATAGAAGGGAGAGAAGAATAGAAAGAAGAGAAGAGAAAGGAGAAGAGAAAGAGAAAGAAAGAGTGAAGGGAGGATAAGAAAAAAAGGGAGAAGGATAAGAGAAAAGAAGGAAAGGAGAGAGGGAAGAGGAGAAAGCGAAGATAAGGCAGAGAGGGGATTACAGCACATGGACGCCGTCGTGTTATGTTGCAGTTAGACGAACGAAACCCCCCCCCTCCTGTTGCACGATGTCTCAACAGATTGTCTTTGCGTTCGGTTAGACGGAAAGGGGGCTCCGAGTTGAAATTTCTTGTGTAGCAGGAATTAGAAATCATTTTGGGGAAGGAAGGAATTGGGGTGATTTGCGAAAGTAGAGAGGGAGGGAGAGGGAGAGGAGAGGGGAGGGGAGGGGGAGGGAGGGGGGAGGGGGAGGGGAGGGAGGGGGAGGGGAGGGGTGAGGGTGAGGGAGGGGGAGGGGTGAGGTGAGGGGGGGGGGGGTGAGGGAGGGAGAGGGAGAGGGAGGGATTGGAGAGGAGAGGGAGGATGGAGAGGGGAGAGGAAGAGAGAGGGAGAGGGATGGAGAGGAGAGGGATGGAGAGGGAGAGGAGAGGGGGAGAGGGATGGAGGGAGAGGGATGGAAGGGGGAGAGGGATGGAGGGGAGAGGGATGGAGGGGGAGAGGGATGGAGGGAGAGGGATGGAGGCGGGAGAGGATGGAGGGGGAGAGGAGGAGAAGAGAGGATGGATGGGGAGATATGGGAGGATGGGAGATGGAGGAGGGAGAGAGGGGAGAGAAGAGAGGGAGAGAGGGATGAGAGGAGCAGGGAGAGGGAGAGGGAGAGGAAGAGGGAGAGGAGAGGAGAGGGAGAGGGAGAGGGAGAGAGGGAGAGGGAGAGGGAGAGAGAGAGAGAGAGAGAGAGAGAGATAGGAGAAGAGAGAGAGAGAGAGAGAGAGACGGAGAAGCGAGAGCGAGAGCGCCGAGGGAGAGGGGAAGAGAGAGGGAGAGGAGGAGAGGGAGAGAGGGAGAGGGGAGAGGGAGAGGGAGAGGGAGAGAGAGAGAGAGAGAGAGAGAGAGAGAGAGAGAGAAGAGGATGAGAGAGAGACCAGCGACAGAGACAGAGACAGAGACAGAGAAGAGAAGGGAGAAAGAGAAAGGAAAGAGGAAGAGCGGAAAGAGAAGAGGGGGGAAGAGAGGGAGAAAAGCGAAAGAGAAAGAGAAAGGAAAGAGAAAAAGAGAAGAGAGAGAGAGCGAGAAGAAGAGAGAAAGAGAAAGAGAAGAGAGAAAGAGAGAGAGAGAGAGCAGAGAGACGGAGAGAGGAGGGAGAGAGAGAAGAGAGAGATGAAATGAATCTCGTGAGGAGATAATTAGGAGTCCTACTTACAATGAAACGACATTGTGATACGACTGTCCGACTTGTATAAATTGTACAACGATTTTAATGATTGTAAAACTCCTGATGGTGATTAATAATGACCATTGTCGCTGTCTATTGCCACGAGGCGCGAAGACAGTGCCACACAAGCAGAGAGAGAGAACACCCAGCTGGTTTTAGAAGATGAAAACTCGAAGATGAGGAAACGGGGCCAAATCCAGACATTTTTATAGAACAATAGAATGTTAATGAACGTAGAAGAAGCGACAGTCGCATGCGAGACAAAGCGAGTGAAAGGAAGTTGAAGCAAGAAGGTCTTTGCAATTATGCTGCAAGAAAAAAAAAAGAGAAAAGAAAAAAAAGAGGACGATGCACATACCAAAAAAAAAAAAAGCTCGATCGTCGTGAGGGTCATACTGACGTTGTTAAGAGCGTGTCATACCGCCGAGGGAGGAAGGGAGGAGGGGAGGAGGAAGGAGGAGTAGGAGGAGGTGGCTGACTTTGTTAAGAGCGTGTCATACTGCCGAGGGAGGGAGGAGGGAGGGAGGAGAGGGAGGGGGAGGGAGGGAGGAGGAGGTAGGTGAGGAGAAGGGAGGAGGGGAAGGGGAGGAAGGGGGGAGGGAGGGGAGGAGAGAGAGAGAGGAGGGAGGAGGGGGATGGGAGGAGAGAGGGGGAGGGGAGGAGGAGGGGGAGGAGAGAGGAGGGAGGGAGAGAGGAGGGAGGAGGGGGAGGGAGGGAGGAGATAGGAGAAGGGGGAGATAGGAGGGAGAAGGGGGAGGAGAGAGGATGTAGGAAGGGTGGAGTGGGAGGAGGTACGAGGAGGGGGAAGAGATAGGAGGAGAGGCAAAGGATGGTTAGGAGGTCGGAGATAGGAGGGAATAGGAGGAGGAAGATGAGATAAGGAGAAAGAGGGAAGGGGTAAGGAAGTTATAAGGACGGAGGAGTAGAGATGGAGGAAGAGACAAGAGAGGAGGAGACAGAAGGAGATGGAGATGGAAGGAAGAAGGAAAAGGGAAGGTAGAAGAAAAGGGGGAAGGGGGAGGAAGAAGGATAGTTAAAAGAGGAAGAAGGATGGAGAAAGAAGAGAGGGGTAAAGACAGAGAGGAGGAGGATAGGCAGAGAGAAGGGAGGATCAAAAGTCAGATGAGAACGAGCAAAAAAAGGAAAGGGAAGGGAGAAAAGAGGAGAGAAAACGAATGAAAGAGGGAAAGATGGAGAGCGAAAGAGGAAGAGGGAAGGGGAGAGAGAGAGAGAGAGGGAAAACGAAATAAAAGACGG
>NW_020868933.1:103348-138348 GCF_003789085.1 Penaeus vannamei
AAATAATTCGAGTAAAACCGTATTCTAGAGAAATAAAATATTCTTAAGTAATTACAAACACGTCAAGTTGAACAAAAGTAATTCGAGTATAACCGTATTCTAGAGAATTATTCTTAAGTAATAACAACGCGTCAAAGTGTAATTATAGAGAAATAAAATATTCTTAAGTAATAACAACACGTCAAGTTGACAAAAATAATTCCCGAGTAAAACTATTCTAGAGAAATAAAAAATATTCTTAAGTAATAACAACGCGTCAAAGTGTAATTATAACCAAAAACTAACCGTACAGCAGCCAATCAAGTAAGTAATAACAACACGTCAAAGTGTAATTATAACCAAAAACTAACCGTACAGCAGCCAATCAAAGCGCTGGACGACACAACAACATTTCTAGAGGGTACTTCTTGGCTCGCGGATCGTGTTTTCGTCGTCTTGTCCCCTTTCTCCTCTCTCTCTCTCTCTTCCTCCTTCGCCTTCCGCTTTTATTCTTGTCTTTTATGGTTTCTCACTTCTGTTTTCGTTTTTTCTTTTCTTTTCTCTTTTGTTTTTTTGTTTTCTTCCTTTCTTTTCTTTCTTTCTTCTCTTTCTTTCTTTCCCTTTTTTTTCGTCTCTTCTTGTTCCTTCACCTATTCCTCTCTACTTCCATTCAGCTTCTCCTTTTTGTTGTAGTTTCTTCTCTCTTGTTGTTTGTCCCCGTTTCCTCATCTCTTTCCCTCCCCCTCCTCCTCTCCCTTCCCCCCCCTTCTCCTCTTCCTCTCTCTCCCCTATCTTCACCTTCCTACCCCCTTCCTTCTTCCGTCTCCCCCTCACTCTCCCTTCTCTCTCTTCTCTCTCTCTCTCTCTCTCTCTCTCTCTCTCTCTCTCTCTTCTCCTCTCTCTCTTCTCTCTCTCTCTCTCTCCCTCTCCCTCCCTCCCTCTCCTCCCTCCCCTCCTCCCTCTCCCTCCCCTCTCCCTCCCTCCCCCTCCCCCTCCCCCTCCCCTCTCCCCTCTCCCCCCCCCCCCTCCCCTCTCCTCTCCTCTTCCCTCACCCTCTCCCGCCCCCCCTCTCTCTCTCTCCCATTCATATTTAATGACACTGTGTTAGAGCTCCGTATATAAGAAAGTAGATTGTATGCGAGAAGGGACACAGAGAGAGAGATAGAGAGAGAGCGAGAGCGAGAGGAGAGAGAGAGAGAGAGAGAGAGAGAGAGAGAGAGAGAGAGAGAGAGGAGAGAGAGAGAGCGAGAGCGAGAGCGAGAGCGAGAGCGAGCGAGAGCGAGAGCGAAGAGCGAGAGCGAGAGCGAGAGAGAGAGAGAGCGAGAGCGAGAGCGAGAGCGAGAGAGAGAGAGAGAGAGAGAGAGAGAGAGAGAGAGAGAGAGAGAGAGAGAAGAGAGAGAAAGCCTGTACTGTATTTCCACAATTCCCGAACGACCGTCCCAGGAAATTGCTGCGAAGAGGCACAGAGACGGAGGATTTTCGTCCTTGCGTAGGGGTGTATTAAGGAAGGGGACGGGGGTGGCGTTGGGGTGTATTGAGGAGGGGGGGGGGTGGCGTTGGGGTGTATTTAGAAGGGGGAGGGGGTGGTGTTGAGGTGTATTTAGAGAGGGGGGTGTTGGTGTATTTAGGGGGGAGGTGTTTTAGGAGGGGGAGGGGGTGGCGTTGGGTGTATTAAGGAAGGGGAGGGGGGTGGCGTTGGGGTGTATTTGGAGGGGAGGGGGGTGGCGTTGGGGGTGTATTTAGGAGGGGGAGGGGTGGTGTTTGGGGGTGTATTGAGGAGGGGGAGGGGGTGCGTTGGGGGTGTATTAAGGAGGGGGAGGGGGTGGCGTTTGGGTGTATTAAGGAAGGGGAGAAGATGGTTGGGGTGTATTAAAGGAGGGGGTGGTGTTGGGTGTATTAGGAGGGGGAGGGTGGTGTTGGGTGTATTTAGGAAGGGGAGGGGGTGGCGTTGGGGTGTATTAAGGAAGGGGGAGGAAGATGGTGTTGGGGGGTGTATTAAGGAGGGGAGGGGGGTGTGTTGGGTGTATTTGGAGGGGGAGGGGTGTGTTGGGGTGTATTAGGGGGGGAGGGGGTGGTGTTGGGGTGTGTGGGTGAGAGGGGGAGGCTGGAAGGGGGGGGAAGGGTGTTAAGGTAGGAGGAGGAGGGAATGTAGAAGAGGGGGGGGTGAGGATGAGGGAGTGGGGCATGGAGAGGAGAGAGGTTAGGAGCGGGAGGGGGGAGGGGGCATGGTTTAGTGAGGAGGGGGGTTTATAGAGGGTTGCGTTGGGGGGGAGGAAGGAGGAGGGTGGGAGGGTGAGGAGAGTGAGGAGTCCCTCGAGGAAATTGCAAAGGAAGCAATACAGTGACGTACTCATGCAAGAACTGTGTACGAGTAGGGTTGTGTGGGGGGGTGGGGGTGGGGAGAGTAACGAGGAAGGGGGAGGGAGGATGGAAGGGGGTAGGGGTAGGTGGTAGGGGGAGGGGTGGAAGGAGGGGGGGGTAGGTGGAGGGGGGAAAGAGGGTAGGGGAAGGGTGGAAGGAGGGGGGGGAAGGGGTGGAAGGAGGGGTAGGTGGAAGGGGTGGAAGGAGGGGTAGGGGGAGGGGGTGGAAGGGGGTAGGGCGAAGGAGGGGTGGGGGGTGGAAGGGGGTAGGGGAAGGGTGGAAGGAGGAGGTAGGGGAGAGCGGATGGAAGGAGGGGGGTGGAAGGAGGGTGTAGGGGAGTGTAACAAATAAGGGCGGGAGGGGTGTGGAGGGGGGGTGGCGCCAGGGTGAGGAATAATGCGTAAGAAGGAATTAGGAATGAGGAAGAAGCAATGAGAAGTGAGGAGAGCGGCGGCAAAGGTGAGGAAAAAGGGAAAAATGAGGAAAATGGAATAAAGAGGCAGTATGAGTGAGGAGGAAAGAGGAATGAGGACGAGTGACTGAGGAGAGGAATGGGAAGGAAGCGGGAATGAGGAGGAGGAAGAGGAGGGAGTTAGGGAGGTATAGTCGAGGGAGAAAGAAGTGAGGGAGGAGTGATTGTTGGAGGAGGGGGGGTAGGAGGAGAAACTGCTGGGTGAGGAATGAGGGAGGACGACAGGTTGTTGGAGGAGGAGGGAGGAAGGAGAGATGAATGTTGGGGGAGGAGTGAAGAAAGAACAAAAGCTGCTGTTGGAGGAATTACTGTTGGAGAAGGAGTGAGGGAGGAGGAACGACTGTTGGAGGAGCAGGAGGGCAGGAGGAAGAGCAGAAACTACTAGGGAGAGGGAGTGGGCTGTTGTTGGAGAGGGAATATCTGTTGGAGGAATAGCGACTGTTGGAGAAGGAGTGAGGGAGGAGATGAGGGAGACTTGGAGGAGCAGGAGGCCAGCAGAAACTGCTAGAAGGAGTGGAGGGTTGGAGAGGAATATCTGTTGGAGAAAATAGGACTGTTGGAGAAGGATGAGGGAGGAAGAAAGGACGCAAAAACCTTGTTGAGGAAATAAAGCTATTTCTTGTCTCGTCGTTTTTTTTCTTTTTTTTTTCGTGCGTTTATTGCTCATTCGGTGTCTTTATTGTTGTTTTTTGTTTTTGTTTTTGAGAGAAATGTTTATGGTTATGACTCCAGCTCTTGCATGTTCCTTTGGCTAATGGCCTATCTGCATCTGTCTCTCTGTGTCTGTTCTTTTTTTTCTCTCTTTTTCTTGCCTCTTTTCTCTCTCTCTTCTCTCTCTCTTTCTTCTTCTTCTCTTTCTCTTTCTTCTTTTCTCTCTCTTTCTCTCTCCTCTCTCTCTCTCTCTCCTTTTCTCTCTCTCTCTCTCTGTCTCTCTTCTCTCTCTTCTCTTCTCTCTTTCTCTTTTCTCTTCTCTCTCTCTCTCTCTCTTTTTTTTGTCTTTCTTCTCTCTCTCTCTCTCTCTCTCTCTCTCTCTCTCTCTCTCTCTCTCTCTCTCTCTTCTCTCTCTTCTTCTCTCTCTCTCTCTTTCTCTCTCTCTTTCTCTTTCTCTTTCTCTCCTTTCTCTTTCTTTCTCTTTCATTCTCCTCTCTTTCTCTCTCTCTCTCTCTCTCTCTCCTCTCCTCTCTCTCTCCTCTCCTCTTCTCTCTTTCTTCTCTCTCTCTCTCTCTCTCTCTCCTCTCTCTCTCTCTCTCCCTCCTCTCTCTCTCCTCTCTCTCTCCTCTCTCTCTCTCTCTCTCTCTTCTGTCTCTATCTCTTCCTTCTCCTTCTCTCTTATCTGTCTATATCTCTTCCTTTCCTTCCCTCCTATCTCTCCTCCTCTATCTTCTCTCCCCTTCATTCCCTCCCTCTCTTCCTTCCTGTCCTTTTCCACTCCTCCCCCCCCCCCCCGCTTTACCCTTTCACCTGCAATCCATCATCCTGTCACTTCCATTATCTTCATCTTCCTTCTATCTCTGTTTTACATCTCATTATCTCACACCTCGTCTGGGGATCCCATTAGAAAACACTTAAAACTGTTTATTTATTGAGATAACGGACAAGAAATGAATAGAAGATATTTACCCTCGCTCTAAAAAAGTGAAAATAGAATGAAAAATGAAAAAGAATTCCCTCTCCCCCTCATAATGCAAGAAAAAAAATGAAATGAATATAATTACAAAATTATTAAGAAAATTCCAAATACATTTAATTCATCTGGTGAGACGACTAATGATGAAAGCAACGTCCCTGAATAAAGTATAAATGCGTGGTCGTGTTATATCAAATGTTACTGATGAATGTTATATCAAATGTTTACTGATGGACTGTCCTTTGTATAAAATGTTGCTGGACCTGTGGACGGGCTTGCGGCTGGGCTTGTGGCGAATGTTACTGATGACTGCCTCTTGGATGTCGTCTTTATATCAAATGTTACTGATGACTGCCTTTTGGATGTTGCGAGTGACCGGGACTGGGCTGAGTGCTAAGCCTAAAGGTGGACTTCTTTATTTCGCCTAGGGAGATATTTCCTCTTTGTTTCTTTATGTTGTCTATGCTTCTTTGTTTTGTTTTGTTTTGTATTTATTTTTGTTGATGTGTTTATAAGATTTTGTTTATGTGAAGTATGATTTGTTGAATGTATTGTTTTTTCAATTTATTTATTTATTTTATTTTACATATATAGTGGCTTTAATCGTAATCGTAGAGTTTAAATAATTAGATCAGTCTCATTTCAGTGCTATTTTTATTACCCGTTATCTTATTCCTCTTCACGGACTTCAAAAAAATTAAACCCACAGATTGGTTCATTATCTTATCACTGACACACTACACAGGGTTGCGCAAGCGTGGTAAAATCATACTCGGGCATCTGAAGGAATAGTGAAAAGTGTAGCGCAGGTTACACTCTTTTTCGTACGTGTATACTTGTGAAAAGGGGTACTCGTGTATGATAGATTGTTTTGTATGTGTTTTGTGATAGATAGGTTGTAGAATCGAGAGAGTGGGTAGGTTTTTTCCCCAATGGTTTTGTGGCCTTGTGATGAATTTATATTGTGTCTTGTAGAATCGAGAGAGTGGATAGTTTTTTTTTTTTGCCCAATGTGTTTTGATGTCTTTTTGTATGATCGTCTAAATTATTGGTTTGTTAGATAGAATCGTGAGCGTGCGGTAGTTTTGTTTTTTTTATATGTGCTGGTTTTTTGTGCCTTCAATTCTCGTTGGAATGGATTCTAATTTATTTATTAAGTGCTTTTCTAAATCGATGAAGCTGTGGATAGTTTTTTTTTCAAACTAGTCGGTTTGTTGACTCTTGTGATGGAATTTATTATTCAGTATGCTATATTCAAATCGAGATCGTGCGATAGGGGTTTTTAATGGATGGTTTGTTTGCTTTGTGATGGATTTATACTTTTTGTAGAACGACAGAAAGTGGATATGCTTTTCTTCAATGGTATCACATAAGAGTGTTTGTGTCTTGTGATGGATTTATTATTGTGTTGTAGAATCGAGAGCGTGCGCATAGTTTTTTTTTGTTTTTCAATGGCGTGTTGTGGTTTTGTGCCTTTGTGATGATTTTATTATTGTATATATCAGGTGTTTGTAGAATCGAATGAGGAGGGTATTTTTTGTCCTGTAGAATTAACGGATGTCATTTTTTTTTTCAATGGTGTGTTTTTGTGCTTGTGATATGAATTTATTATTGGTACTGATTTTATAAATCGACAGATGATAGTTTGCGATAGGTTTTTGTCCAATGGTGACTTTGTTCCTTTGCTATATATTATCATTGGGTCATGGTGTTTTAGAGTTCGAAAGCAAGAGTAATGTTAAAGCCTGGTACTGCAATACTCATAGAACACGAGAGGCTAACATTACATTCCGTATCATGAACCATATTTTCCAAAAGCGCGGATCAACCACAAATAATGCATTTCACTCACCCGGCATGCATCAACCACAATTCAACCACGAACAGGCAGTCACTTCACCCGACACGAACCATCATATCCACCGACATGAATTAACCACAGTCATTTCCACTTGCACGAAACACGAATCTTCCATTTACAACGAAATCCACATCGGAAAAAAAGGAAAACCCACGTGCCGCCATTTCACCACCGACACGAGGTTAGAAGTCAACCCAAAATTTCCCCCTCCCTTCCCCCCTCCTCCCCCCTTCCCCTCCCCCACCCCCTACTCACCCCATTCGTAGTCACTGAACTAAGACTATTGATGATTATTCTAACTAACGACGTCTTCCCCCTCTCTTTTCCTCCCTCCTCCCCTTGAATCTGCCTACCACCCTCCCCACGAAGGCACCCGGCTTCCCTTCTCCCTTCCCTCCACAATCATCCAACCCATCCCCCCCTCCCCCCTGCCTCCATCCTCACTCCCCAAAGGACGTAGTTCCCCTTCCCTTTCCCCCCTCCCTCCCCCCTCCCCCAAGTACGTCTTCCTCTCCCTCCTCACTCCCCCCCACGGTCCCTCCCCCCTCCCATCTTTCGCCCCCTCCCTCTTCCCCTCCCTCCCCCCATCCTCTCACTCCAACCATGCCACCAACACCCCTCCCCAAAGGACGTTTTCCCCTCCCTTCCTCCCTCCCTCCTCCCCTCCCCCCCCTCCTCCCTCCCTCTTCCTCCCCTCCCCCTCCCCCTCCCCTCCCCCTCCCCCCCTCCCCTCCTCCCCTCCTCCCCCCCACCCCCTCGCTCTGAGAAAGTCACTTGACCGGAACTTTCACTGCGATGTTGCTCCCTCAGCCGCGCCAGGTGGTGTGTGGCGGAGCACGGCTGTGAGGAATTGCTTTATTTATTGTGTCCTGGTCATTTCCTTGCGTTTCGTGCAGGTTTTTTCTTTTTCCTTATCTTAACGTGTGAGTTTGTTTGTTATCATTGTTTGTGTTTGTGTTGTTTGTGTTCCGAGTTTCGTGCGTTTTTGGGATGTTTTATTGTTTGTTGTTCGTGGACGTGGTGGTGGTGGTCCGTTTGTTTAAGTTATTTTCGTTGTGTTTGTTTGTCTTGTGAGGAATTGATTTATTTATTGTGTCTTGGTGGAGTTTTGGGTCTGTTTCCTTCGTTGTTTGTCTTGTTTTGTTGTGATTATTTCGAGTGTAGGCTTGTTTGTGTGTTTGTTTGAGCGTGTGTATGTACTTTTGTGGGTTCTGCACGTGTGTATGTGGGCGAGAAGAGAGAAGGGTGGAGGTATGTGTACATGTAGGTGTGTTTATGCTTGTTATTAGATGTGTAGGTGTGTTTGTCTGTGTTTATAGGTGAGCATGTGTGTATGTGCTTCATGTATTATGCACATGTATGTGTGTGTATATGTATCTGTATATGTATGTGTATCTGTATATGTTTAGGTGTATGACTGTGTATGTGTAGGTGAATTTGTCTGTGTTTGAATGCGCGCTTGGGTTTATGCTTCGTGTATTCGGTACGTGTTTGTATACATGTGTATGTCTGTACATGTTTATTCATAAGTGTACGCGTTCGGTCGTGTAGATACGGCCGTCGCGAGATAGGAAGAGAGCACGTATCTAAATCAGATAGAGCTTAACGTGATAACGAGAGATAAATAGGTTACGTCGGGGAGCAGGACTGACCCAAGCTTCTCGTTTCTCGCCACAGACATTAGGACTTGTATTAAGGCGGAAAAAAGAGAGAGAGAGAGAGTGAATATTTCCGAAGTAAGGTCATCGTTGTGTGTGTTTTGTCTTTGTTTTTCTTTGTTGTTATTGTTGATCGTTCGCCTTCTACGTGTAATAACGTATAATGTGTGGTTTTATTGCAGACGCGGACGGTGTAGAGTGACTGGGCGAGGTGAGGCCGGCACACTAAATATAGCGCTGGCAGCCTGCTGGCCCTACCTCTGCCGCTGCTCCTACAACTGTTGGCGGAGAGTGCCACCGCCGCGCCCCGCCCCCGCTGCCCCACTTACCTCCTCTCCTCCACTGCCGCCGCAGCGCTCACTACCCGCCGGGCCCTTTATGATGGCTGCGACGCACGGAGGACGCCCTCGCATGCCCTGCCCCGCGCCGTCCGAGGTTTGACCGAAGACCTGTGACCGAGCGCTGACCCAAGAGGGGGTCACGTGACGGAGGAAGCGCCCAGCTGCCGCAGCCGGAGAGTGGCGGCTCTCAGTGGGTCAGCGCGAAGCGAGTGCCACAGTGAGGGATCGAAGGTGCTCGGCTCGCGACGGTGTGCTCCCCGGGAACAGTACAGTGCTCAAAGTGACGCCGAGTGAACAGCTTCTAGCGTGGAAGCTGTTGTATTTTAGTGTGACATTACAGGTGATGCTCTAGGAACCATGCCCGTCCCGCCCACATCGCCCTCCGTGGGCAGATACTCCTCCTACTCCTCGTACTCGTCCTACAGGACTCCGTCGTCGTCGTCCTACCTGGGCCGCACCACGTCCCTGGACCGGTCCTCGTACAGCAGCTCCTATGGCGGCAGCTACACCTCCTCCTACAGCAGTAAGTACTCGCGGCCGCCGCTGCCCTCCTACTCCGCCTCGACCGACACCTACCGAAGCAGCCGCAGTTTACGACAGTCGCCGGCGAGGCCAGCCTACTCGAGGCTCAGCTCCGACTCCCACATCGAAACGACGCCGTACTCCTCGCGCTACGCCAACCTCGTAGACGGCAAGCGAGACACTTCCTCCTCGCGAGACTCCGGCTACGGCTCGAGGCTCACGTCGCGCGACCGCTCCGTCGACCTCGTCAACGGCAACGGCGTCGACACGAGCCACTTCGGGCCGTCGCACTCGTCCTACGCCTGCAACTACCGCTGGGAGGCGCGCGAGAGGGACAAGGCCGACGCGAAGGACGCCGACCAGAATGGCGAGGACGAGAAGGTGTGCATCTCCGACAGGATCCGCGCCTTCGAGACGCGGTCCTCGGCGCGGGAGAGGCTCGGGCTTCCGGCCGGACGCGAGAGCGCCCTCGCGTCCTTGCGGGACACGGGCCTGTCTTCGTCGAAGGACAGCGGCCTGTCCTTGGGGGACACGAGCCTCTCCCGCCGCAGGGCAGCTCGCGCCTCGGACGCCCCCACCCGCACCTCCTCGGTCCGGAAGAGCTCCCCGGAGGGCGTGTCCCGCGACGCGGCCGACGAAAACGCCAACACGAGCAGCGAAAGGCGGCCCTCGGTGACCGAGCTGTGCCGGAAGTACGACTCGAACCACAACGTGACGAACGGCGTGGCCCGCCAGGAGGACGAGGAGGACGGCAGCGACGGAGGCAGCGTGTGCTCCGGAGGCCCTGCCCTGGAGGAGGCCACGATCCGCCCGACCCGAAAGGCCGCAGAGTCCACCCGCACGGACTCGCCCATCACCGCTCGCGTGGACTCTCCCGCTGGGGGCCGCGTCGATTCCCCCAGCAGGCTGCGCGTGGACTCGCCGGCCCGCAACCACGTGGAGTCCCCCTCGAGGAGTAGGCTGGAGTCCCCTACGACCGGCCACAAAGACCGCGCCCAGCGAGACTCCCCGCTCCGCACCCGCCTGGACACCTCCACGACCCGACAGGACTCCCAGGCTGATCGCGATGGCCGGTCCTCCCCGGTCCTCAACGGCACCATAGACAAGGTAAGTGTCCCCCGCGACGCCCCTTCCGCTGTCAGTCCTTCTCATCTCTCGAGCGCCAGGTTCAGGGATCCATCCTGCCGAACGCAGCGCTCGCGTCCCTTCATTCCCTTCACCACACGTCCTTCATCACACGCCCGTCCTCTCCTCCACTTTTCCCCCACAACCGAAAAGAGGCATCGCCATCATCCCATTCAACACACACATACAGACTCCTTTCCCATCATCGCTTCAGCATCCACAAATGACCCTTATTTGGCACCATCAGAGGCACCAGAGCCAGGGAGAGAGATACCCGGCAGATCGGGAGAGTCAGAATAAGTCATTACCACCAGAACCCAACCGGAAATACACTCACCGCTAGTCAGGTCTATTATTACCACTGTATCGGTTTCAGAAGTTATTTTAGACCCAGTAATAATCTTCAGCAAGACACGTTAAGCCATCAGCATCTGTAACACCATTTATAAACACCCACAAAAAAACACCTCATTCTTAGCATCGTCACAAAAAAAAAGCATTGTGAATATACAGCGTCAGTGATGCCAGAAACGAGCCTGGCCGACTAGATGCCAGAATCGTTTCACTACATCGTCAGTGATACCAGAACCCATCCAGAAGCACCATAACCATCTCACACCATACCGTTCTCCAACAACCAAATCGTCAGTGATACCACAAACCCATCCAGAGAAGCACCATAACCATCTCACACCATACCGCTCACAAAAAAAAAAAAAAAAAAAAAAAAAAAAGAGATATACAACCACCAGAACCCCGTTTTCAAAATCGAACATCGACGAACATCGACAATATACCCTGTCATTTATTCCACGAGGAATTTCATACAACATTCTCAAACAACCGTTGTAAAAAAAATGTATCGTCAGTGGTACCAGAACCCTCCCACTGTCACCATAACTACCTCGCTACCGCGTTCACAAACAGCCATTCCGAATATACATTTTCAGTGATGCCAGAACCGACCAGAATATTTCCTTCTCATGCCATATAGGACCCTTAAGAGAGAGAGAGAGAGAGAGAGAGAGGAGAGAGAGAAGAGAGAGAGAGAGAAGAGAAGAAAGAAAGAAAGAAAGAAAGAAAGAAAGAAAGAGAGAAAGAAAAGAAAGAAAAAAGAGAGAGAGAGAGAAGAGAAGAAGAGAGAGAGAAGAGAAAGAGAAAGAAAGAAGAAAAAGAAAGAAGAAGAAAGAGAGAGAAGAGAGATAGAGAGAGAGAGAGAGAAGAGAGAGAAGAGAGAGAGAGAGAAGAGAAGAAAGAGAGAGAGAGAGAGAGAGAGAGAGAAGGAGAGAGAGTGAGTGATGTGAGTGGAAGTGGAGAGTGAGAGGAGAGTGAGAGCGACGAGAAGAGAGAGAGAAGAGAGTGAGAGAATGAGAGAGAGACTGTGAATTGTTGCAGGTGAGTGACAACAGCATCGTGAGTGAGTAGTGATAGACTATGGAGAAAAGTGCATGGTGTATTGTTTGGTGTGACTGAACTGTGTGGCCACCTGCGATCAAGAGAGAGAGAAATGTAGTGTTAGCTGTGTGTATGTGAGAGAGTAAGAGATGTGTGGTGTGTGTGGAATGTGAGGAGGGAAATGGTGTGTGTGGAGAGGGAGCCGTGTGTGTGTTGTGTGTGTCTGACAAGTGGAGGAGACAAGAACTGGTGATTCAGAGAAAGATGAGTCAGATTACATTACGATAGATGAGACGAGGAAGGAAGAGAGACCGAGAGAGAGAGATGGAAGAGAGAAGAGAAATGAGAGACATGAAGAGGAGAGAGAGAGAAGAATCGAGAGCGAGGAAGGTGAGAGACGATGAGAGCATAGCAGTGAGAGAGGATGGAGAGAGAGATGAAGAGGACGAGTGATAGCGAGGATAAATGAGAGAGAGAGGGAGGGAAAGAATGGGAAGAGAATGAGAGAGATTAGAGAGAATGAGCAAGAGATGACCAAGAATGAGAAGAGAGGTCCCGAGAAAGAGAATGAGAAAATGAAGAGAGAAATGAGAAATGAGAGAGAGGAGTGAAAGAAATGAAAGAGGGAGTGAGAGAATAGAGAGAGGACGAGAAGAATGAGAGAAGTGCAGACGAGAATGAGAGGAGTGAGAGAATGAGATTGGTGACAAGAACGTGAGAATGAGAGTGGAGAGGGAGATGGAGAGAGATATTGAGAGAGTGCACGAGAATGAGAGAGAGTGAGAAATGAGAGAGAGTTAGAGAATGAGAGAGAGATTGCAGAGAATGAGGAAAGAAACCGATGGGTGGGCGAGAATAATGGAGAGAAAGGAAAGAGAGATAGATGAGAAATAATGAGGAGACAGAGAGATGAGAGAGAGAAGAGAGAGAGAGAGAGAGGACGGAAGGGAACAGGAGGAGCAGAGAGAGAGAGAGAAGAGAAGAGAGAGGGAGAAGAGAGAAAGGAGAAGAGGGAGAGATGGGAGAGGAGAGGGACGAAGGATCGAGAGAGAGAGGGAAGAGAGAAGGAAGAAGGAGAGAGAGGAGAATAGAGAGAGAGAGAGAGAGAGAGGAAAGGAACGAACTAAAGAGAAAGAGAAGAGAAAGAGAAAAGAGAAGAGAGTAGAGAAGAGAAGAGAAGAGACGGAGAAGAGGACAAGAAAGAGAGAGGAGGAGAGAGAGAGAGAGGGAGGACGAAAGAGGAGAGATGAGAGGGAGAGAGAGAGAGACGAGATGAGAGAAGAAGAGAGGAGAGAGGAGAATGAGAGAGAGAAAAGAGACGAGAGAGAGAAGATGGAAAAAGTAGAAAGAAAGCTTGCGACGGAATAAACGAGCGATGGGTATCTGCGGAGATGTGTGGAGAGAGGAGTAGAAGAGAAATCATACGAAGAACACGCACTGACGGCTGAGTAGAGAGACATAACGTAAGATGACAGTCATATGAGTAGCGTAGCAAGTAGAAGTGATATGATGATTGAGGCAGAAGATCAAGAGAGCAGATAACAACGTCAGTAGAGCGAGTGAGTTGACGAGAGGAGCGGTCCCATTTCGGGCTTAAGGGGTCTTTTCGAGATGAGAGAAAAAGGCGGAAGGAGGCAGGAGGGATAAAATCTGATATGAGACGTAGCGAAATCAACACAATATGAGAAACTTTAAATTGAAATAAGATTCTTGGATCATTGTTAAGTAGATGAATGATAATCACATTTGAGAATAGGAGGTTAGCGAGGAAATTGAGGTGATTCTTTATTCGGAGTATAGTCACATTTATATGAGATTATTCTCCCCGCAAGGGGAGAGAGAGGAGAGAAAGGTGGAAATTGAGTGTAGTGGGAGAGAGAAAGAGTAAATGAAGAAATATCGACAGATGAGAGGAAGAGAAGAGAGAGGTTGAGAGAGGAGCGAAGAGAGAGGGAGAAGATAGAGCAGAGAAGAGGGAGGCAAGAGAGAGTGTTAGGAGAGAGAGAACCATGGCCAAAAGAAGCAGGATCAGAAAAAACCAATGAAAAGATAAAATAAATTGGTTAGTTGATAGAAGGGTAAGCCTGAATGCCCTTAATTAGGATAAAAAATCTTCATTAGTGGTTATGTAGCTTGAAATTATTAAAAAAATGGTCTATCTCTCAGGTCCTCATAAGGGATAAGGACTATTTGAGGAATGCCCATGGCTCCTGGAGATCGTTCATGACTGACACAAATCCAGCCTTTCATCCTTTTAGGACAGCTTTCACACCTTAGGAATGGAATAGAAGGGGATGAAGATACAGAAAAGAAGAGAAGGAAAGACCAAGCAAATTAGTTGAGATGAGGGCTGGGGCCAATGGTAGGGTAGTCCCCACATTTGGCCCCAGTCTCCGTTCCCTAAGCCCCCCCCCCCCCCACCAACAGCAACAACCAATGGAATGGGGTTGGTGGGCGGTGTGAGATATATAAAGACATTTAAGAATGAATGAACGTATCAATCTTATAAACCTTATTCATATTCATTAATCAATCTGCCCATATAGATAAAAACAGATAAAAGTATATTATCTAATTAAAACCATATAATCATGTGACTCCTGCTGTTTGTAGAGAATACAAGCATATTTTTAATAGGCCTAAATTTAGTAAACTGAGATAGTTCTTATTTTCATATATGTTTATAAATTGTACTTTCATATTCACTTTTTTTATATAATTAACGTGATTATTATAATGTAAACATTCACCAAGAGAATTGATATGATTTTTTTTTCTATTTTCCCCTGAAGTGAAAAAAAGTTATGCAATTCCATTCATGTTCTTTCCTGGAGTCAAAAAAATATGCAATTCCATTTATGTTCTTTCCTAAAGTGAACAGATGTGCTGGTATGTCTGCATGCAACCACACCCGAAGCATCGGACTCACTTCACACTGGTTTCATGTGAACGGCAAAGAAGAAATTAACCTCCAGATGTCTTCTTCATCACACCTGTTGAGAAAATATATAATTTAGAAGTTACCATTACCCGCTTTTACCTCGACATATCACACTGGAAAGCTAAATGTCAGAGAAAAATGAGTGACATAGTGTATTTGTGGAATGCAAATCAAACAATAAGAATACAGTTAAAATAAATCACTAATTCAAATATCTGTAACTCCAACTGTCTGCAAAACTTTACTTCCCAATATCTTTTAGGAAGTATGACATCAATACAGAAAATATCTACATGAACAAACAAATAAAAAATAGGAAAAAAAAAAACAGACACACCAAATGCATCAGTGAAAAAAAAAAAACATTAATAAAAAAGTGCAATCACACAAACGAACAAAATGGAAAACAACGTACTAGAAAATACCCATAAAAGAAATGATATCTTTTTTCCTTTTTTTTTATCTTGGATAGAGTGCAAAAAAATATATATCTGAACTAATATCAACTATAGTAATAAACTTAAAATCTGAGAAGTCTGGAACTGAAATAATTACTGAGATACTACCAGAAAGTACACTGATCTTCAAAGAAACAATAAAATATATTAATGAATGAACTAATTCTCAGGTGTGCTAGATCCATACTGGAAAAATAATACTTAAGAGAAAATCCAGAGGTATTCGCAATCTGCAAAACTTGGCAAGAAAAAATTGCAAATTAAAAATACACAATTACAAATAATAGAAAAGGCGATACAACAAAAGGAGGGGATTAACTATTTGTAAACAAAATAGAATACAATGTAGAATAATCTTCCTCAAAAAAAAAAAAAAGAAAAAAAAATCACTGACGTAATATAAGATACAAGAAGTACAAAAGAAGAGGATTCAGGGGACAAAGACAACGATATTCTAAAACCTTATCAAAGGAAAAAAGGAAATGGTATACAATGTGTAATAATCATCCTCAGAGAGAGAAGGGCAAAACAGAAGGATATTATAAAGATTATCTGAAAGAAAAAATAGTTGTTTACTATCAATTCAAAACCCTCCTAATAAAATAGTACGAGAAATGGAATCCCAGAACTAAGTCATCTAGAGATTTAGTAAAATTACTATTAAAAGAATTCATGTCCGAGCAATATAATATATAAATAAATATAATATAGTATATTAGGAATACATAAGAGTGAATACCATACTATATACATTACAATATATCATATAGATGACAAGATAAACAATACCTCATATACTACAGATAAGAAGGTAATCATAATTACTATTATATTGATGATAGTATGACGGATTAGTATATAAAGATATATATATATACAACAGATACATTAGAACATACAAAAAGAATATACATGATATTACATACAAAGACAGATCATACAGATGAAAGTAAACAAATTATACATACATAATAACATCATATATACATACAATCACTATACATACATGACATACAATGAGAAGAGAGAGAGACGAGATAGAGACGTATATTATATATATATATATAATACGATACAACATATAACCATACTAGATATACATACATACATACCAACATATGTGTGTGTTGTGTTGGATACATGATTGGTTCTTCTACTGGTGAGTGTTGTGTGTGTGTGTGGTACAATCTCACTAACAGGATACTTCATGTTGCTGCCGATTTTAGGGATCTGTGGACAGAGAGACGAGCCGAGATGAGCGAACCTTATTTCACCGGCTATAAGTGTGTCTGTGTGTGATGTGTGGTAGTGTCTGTATGTTGTGTGTGTGCTTGTGTGTGTGTGACATGTGTGAGATAGCTGCGGACAGATAGAACAGAAAACTCGCATGTGTTGTGTGTGCGAGGGAGGGACGAGAAAGAGAGAAAAACTAGTGTTGTGTGTGTGTGATGTGAGTGCTGAGGATTGTTGTAGTGTGTTGGTATTAGTAGAAGGAGTGTGTGATTGTGTGAGTGCGTCGTGTTGAGTGTTTGGATGTGTGTTGCGTGAGAGTGGAGGAATGAGAGAGAGAGAAGAAGAGAGGATGTGACGATGAGGAAGATTGTTTGTGTGTGAGAGAGATAGAGACTGGTGTGTGTTGTGTGAGAGAGAGAGAGAACCTTAGAGAGAGAACGAGATAGCTAGATGTTAAGAAGAACGAGATGGAGAAGAAAGAATGTAGAGAGAAAAACAACAATAAAAAAAGAAAAAGCAAGAACAAAAAAGGCAAAAAGAAGAGGAAAAAATGAGGCCGAACGAAAAGTGACCGTCCGAACACCTGCGCGCGTCTCAACCCGTGCATCATGGCTTGGGCTCGAAGTGTATATCGCGGAGAGCCAACGAGAGAGGAATCGGTTTCGGACTTCCCCACACAAGGCACTTTGGACGGTGGCTCCCTTTGGCTCTCTCTCTCTCTCTCTCTCTCTCTCTCTCTCTCTCTCTCTCTCTCTCTTCTCTCGTTGTCGTCTCTCTTTCTCTCTCTCTCTCTCTCTGCTCTCTCGTTCCCGGTCGTTTCTTGTTCTCTTCTTTGGTCCTGCTTCCTTGTTCCCGATGCTTTCTCTTGTTCGTGTTTCGATTGGTCTTTCTTTCTCTCTCGTTTTCCCTCGTTTTGTTCTCGTCTTTCTCAAGTTTGTCTCTCTCTCTCTCTCTCTCTCTCTGTCTCTCTCTCTCGTCTCTCTGCTCTCTCTCATCCTATCTATCATCGGTCTGGTCTTTCTCTCTCTCTCTCTCGGTTTCTCTCGCTTCTTTCATCTCTTCTCTCTCTCTCTCTCCGCTCCTTCTGGTTTCTATTCTATCTCAAATGCCTGTCGTCAGACCCTTCCCGCTCATCTCACCCCTTCTCCCTCTCCCTCTCTCTCCTTCTCTCCTTCTCTCTCTCCCTTGCCCTCTCACAACTCGCTCACGTCTCTTCTTCTCTCTCTCTGTCTCTCTCTCTCCTCATCCTCTCTCTCTTCTAATTCTCTCTCGTTCTCCGTCTCTCTCTCTCCTCACTCTTCTCTCTCTCTCTTCTCTCTCCCTTCCCTCTCACCTCTCTCTCGTCCCTTCCCTCTCCCTCGTCTCCCTCTCCCCTCCCTCTCATCACTCGCTCACTCACTCTCTCTATTCTCTATTCTATCTCTCTGTTTCTTTTTCAAGGTCTTGTCTCGACCCTTAACCTAAACTCCCACCCCTCTGCGTCTCCCTCTCCTTCCTCTTCTCTCATCTCTCCTCTCTCTCTCTCTCCTTCCTCTCCATCACACCACACTTTAGTCGCGCTATCCGTCCTCTCTCTCTCTCCTTCTCTGTTCTCTCCGTCTCGTCTCTCTCTCTCTCATCTCTCGTCTCTCTCTCTCTCTCTCTCTCTCTCTCTTTCTTTCCTCTTCCTCTCTCTTCCTCTCTCAGTCAATCTCTATCTCTATCAGCTGTCCGAGAACCTCTTAAACCTCAACTGACTCTCTCCTTCCCTCTCCCGTCTTAATCGTCTCTCCGTCGGCGCCTCTCCCTCTCTCCCTTTTCCCTCTCCTTTACTCTCTCTCACGTCTCGAGCTCTCTTTTCTCTCTTCTGACCTTTCCCGGCCCCCTCTCAAGGAACTCGGCTCACCTCTCTCCTCTCTCTCTCTCTCCATCTCTCGTCCTCCTCGCCTCTCTCCCGCTCCCTCCTCCTTTCTCTCCACTTCTCAGTCTTCCCCCTCTGCCTCTCTCTCTCTCTCCACATTCCCTCTCCTCCCTCTCTCGATCTCTCACTCGTCATATCTTCTCTCTGTCCTCTCCTCTCCTCTTCTTGCCTCTCTCCTCTCTTCTCTCTCCTTCTCCTCTCCGCTTCTCCTCTCTCTCTCTTCTCTCTCTCGCTCTCCTCTCCTCCCTCTCTCCTCTCTCTCCCTCTCTCCCTCCTCCCTCCCCTCTCTTCTCCCTCGTCCCCTCTCTCTCTCTCCCCCTCCTCCGCTCCCCTCCCTTTTCCCCCTCTCTCTCCTCCTCTCTCCTCCCTCGCCGTCATCGGCTCCTTCCCTCGTCCTCCCTCTCTCATCGCTCCCTCCGCTCCGCCTTCTATCGGTCTCTCTCTCTCCTCTCTCCCCGCCTGCTCTGCTCTCGTCTCCTTCATTCTCATCCTCTCGTCTCATCTCGATCTCTCTTCTCTCTCTCCTCCCTCCCTCGCTCTCACCTTCGCTCACTTATTCACCCCAGAAACAAGACGCGGCGAGTTCTATTTTTCGAGACCCACAACAGCCGCGGTCGTTCGACTCACAGCTCTCTCTCACTCTCCTTTAGCCACAGAGGTCGAAATTTGCGCGAGAATTCGTCGCGTTCACATTGATAGGCGCCTTAGGGGGCTTTCGCTTTGACCTCTCGCACTCCCAGGGAAAGTAAAAAAAAAAGAGGAGGGAATTTATGTGGAAGGGAAGTGAGGGAAAGGTTGGGAGGAAAATGAGGGTATTTATGTGGAAGGAAAATGAGTGGAGGTTGGGGAGGAAAATGAGGGACTTTAATGTGGAAGGAAAGTGAGTGGGAAGTTGGGAGGAAAATGAGGGAATTTTAATGTGGAAGGAAAGTGAGGAAAGGTAGGGAGGAAAATGAGGGGAACTTTATGTGGAAAGGAAAGTGAGTGGAGGTAGGGAAGAAACATGAGGGAATATGTGGCAAGGAAAATGAGTGGAAGTTGGGAGGAAAATGAGGAAAATTATGTGGAAGGAAAGTGAGTGGAGGGTGGGAGAAAAAGAGGGCGAATTTCATGTGGAAAGGAAAATGAGTGAGGGAAGGGAGGAAACATGCAGGGGATTTTTGGGAACAGGAAAGTGACGTGGAGGTGGAGGAAAACTAGGGAATTTATAAAGAGAAGGAAAAGTGAGTGGAGGGTTGGAGAAAATTGAGGGACTTTATGTGGAAGGAAAAGTGAAGGAAGGGTAGGGAGGAAAAAATGAGGGGATTTGTGGGAAGAAGTGAGTGGAGGTTGGGAGGGAACATGAGGGCAAATTATGTGGAAGGAAAAATGAGTGGAGGTTCGGAGGAAAAATGAGGGATTATGTGAAGGAAAATGAGTGGAGGTAGGGAAGAAAATGAGGGAATTACTTTGAAAAGGAAAGTGAGTGGAGGTTGGGAGGAAAAATGAGGGAATTTACTGTTCTTGGAGCGGGAAGTGAGTGGAGGTTGGGAGGAATGAGGGAATTATGTGGAAGGACAGTGAGTGAGGAGGTTTGGGAGGAAAATGAGGGAACTTTATGTGGAAGGAAAAAGTGAGTGGAGGTTGTGGGGAAATGAGGGGATTTATGTGGAAGGAAAGTGAGTGGAGGTTGGGAGGAAAAGAGGGAACTTAATGTGGAAGGAAAGTGAGTGGAGGTTGGGAGGAAAATGAGGGGGATTTATGTGGACAGGAAAAATGAGTGGAGACTTGGGAAAAAATGAGGTTTATGTGGAGAAAGGAAGATAACGAGTACCTTGAGGTTTGTGTAAATGTGAATGAGGTAATTGGAAAGAAAAGAGAATGAATTTGTGAATGAAGAGGATAATGAAAAAAGGAAAATAGGTGTTAGTAAATGAATGAGATAGTTGAAAGGGGAATAAAGGAATGAATGATTAAGGTAAAGAGAAAGGAAAAATAGTTACTAATAAATAAATGAATTGGAGAAAAAAAGGAAAATGAAAGAATGGATGAAAATGGTAATGTAAATGAATGAATAAATAAGTTGATTCGACAATAAATTAATGAGTAGATTAATAGGGAGTGGAAAATACGGTAAATAAATAAGTGTAAAAGAGAAAGAAATGAAATAAGAAAACGAGAAAGAGTGCACTGATAGAGAATTAAGGAAGTGTATAAATGGGTAAATTAGGGAATAAGATCAAAAGAAAAATAAACAAGAATTGATAATTACCAAAAAGATTTGTGTGGTAAACTACCATTTATACATTATATTATACATTATATATATTATACATTATATTATACATTATATATATTATACATTATATTATACGTGAATGAATCCTTGTTTTTCGCATATGCTCATCGGAAAGAAGAATAAGATAAATGAATAAAAAAAAAAAATAAAAGAATTTGGAAAGATCGTCGATGGAAATTATATATCTCAAGAAAAGGCAAGAAAACTTAAATCTTAAAAAAAAAAAAAAAAAAAAAATAAAAAAAAAAAAAAAAAAAAAAAAAATAAAATAAATAAATAATAGTAAAATAAATAAGTTAAATGTCGATTCTAGATAATTACGTTTATGATAGTTATGTATACGTTGATATAGTTATATCGGTTATAGGGTTGCAAGGGGATAATTAAGCCAACAATAAATATAGTTAATAACCTCTGCAATCCCGTATCACATCCATAATTATTTTAACCACACTGAAACCCAGTAATTTTCTTTCATTTTTTTTCGGTGTTGCTATCGTTAGGGGGGGGGGGAGTTTAATCTATTTTTCTTTTCTTTGTGATGTTTGTTTTTTCATTTTATTTTTATTTTTTATTTTATTATTTATTATTGTTATTCTTTCTGGAATTAATTAATGTATTTTTTTTTAGCTTATGTATCGATATATTTTTGCCAAAAAGTGTTATTTTTTATCTTTATTTTTTGTTTATACGGATTGTTTTGAGAAAAGATTTGGGCCAAAAAAAAAGGAAAAAAAAAGAAAGAAAAAAAAAGTCTTTGATATTCGCTTTGAAATTTCCGGTTTGCTTATGGTATTGCATTTTTTGTAGGTGAGGGGAAGGGGAGGAGGGGAGAGGGAAAGGGGAAAGGGCGAGTGGAAAGGGCAAGGGGAAGGGAGGGGGGAGGGATGGGGAGGGGAAGGGCAAGGGGAAGAGGAGGGAAGGGAAGGGGGAAGGCGAAGGAGAGGGAAAGGGCAAGGGAAGAGGAGCAAGAGGGGAAAGGGAAGGGGGGAGAGAAGAGAAGAGAGGGAAGGGAAGGAATGCGAGTGGCGCAAAGGGGGAGGGAAGGGGAAGGGAAGGGGGAGAGAAGAGCAGAAGAGAGGGAATAGGGAAAGGCGAGTGGAAAGGGAAAGGGATGAGGAGGGAAGGGAAGGGGGGGAGAGAGAGAAGAGAGGGAATAGGGAAGAGGAAGGGGAAAGGGAGAGGAAAGGAGGGGAAGAGGGAGAGGGGAGGGAAGGGGGAAGAGTGGAGGCGAAGGGCGAAGGGAAGTGGAAAAGGGACAAGGGGGACAGAGGAGGGGAGAGGAAGGGGGGAGAGAAGGGAAGAGAGGAATGGGAAGAGGAAGGGGAAAGGGAGCGGAGAGGGAAGGGAAGGGGAGGGGGGGAGAGAAGGCGAGTGGAAAGGGCAAGGGTAAGGGAGGGGGAGGGATGGGGAGGGGAGGGGAGGATGGAGAGGGAAGGGAAGGGGGGAGAGAAGAGAAGAGAGGGGAATAGGGAAGGGAGGGGAAGGAAAGGGGGGAGAGAAGAGAGAAGAGAGGGAAGGGGAAGGCGGAAGGGCGAGTGGAAAGGGGCAAGGGAAGGGAAGGAGAGGGAAGGGGGAGAGAGAGAAGAGAGGGATAGGGAAGAGGAAGGAGAGAGGGAAGGGAGGGGAGGGGAAGGGAAGGGGGGAAAGAAGAGAAGAGAGGGAATGGGGGAGGGGAAGGGAAACGGAGAAAGGGGAAAGGGAGGAGAAGGAAGGGGAAAGGGAGGGGGAAGGAAGGGAATAGGGAAGGGAAAGGGCAAGGAAAGGAAAAGGGAGGGGAGGGAAGGAAGAGAAGAAAGGGAAGGGAAAGGCGAATTGAAGAGGAGAGAGAAGAGAGAAAAGGAAAGTGAACGTGAAAAGGGAAAGGGAAAAAGAGGGAAGAGAAAATAAAAAGAAAAGATTAAAGGAAAAGGAAGAGAGGAGAGGGAAAGCGAAGAAAAGAAAGAGGGAAAAGAGAAGAGTAAGAAGAAAGAAGAGGGAATGGGATAAGGGACGAGAACTAAAAGGCAACACACAATGATTAGATATTCGAGTCAAGACGGATTGGAAAATTGCATTTGAAGATTGGAAAAGAAAACTGAGACACTATATTTGTATTTTTTTGTTGTCTTTGATGATTTGCAATTGCTCAAATTACCGTAATAACATGATGTTAAAATAACGGTATCATTATTATTTATTATTTATTATTTATTATTATTTATTTATTATTATTTATTTATTCCATTTACTACTAATCGTATTACTACAATTCTCAACTTATAAATCTTTTGAATAAACAATTTAAGGCGAATCTTAATTGTAAATTCATCCAAACATTGATTAATTCACTCATTCACCCACCTATTCATTTATTTGTTCATCCATTCATCCATTTTTTGACCATTGAGACAGACAACAGTCAGTTCGTTAGTTCATCCTTCTATCCATCCATTTATTTTTAAAAATCTCATGGGTGAGAGGGAGAGATGGAGAGATAGATAGAGAGAGAGAGATGGGGAGGGGGGGAGAGGGGAGAGGGGAGGGGGAGAGGGAGGGGGAGGGGAGGGGAGAGGAGAGGAGGAGGGAGGGGAGGGAGGAAGGGAGGAAGGGAGGGAGGGGAGGAGGAGGAGGGAAGGACGGAGGAGGACGAGAAGAAGAGAGAGAGAGAGAGAGAGAGAGAGAGAGAGAGAGAGAGAGAGAGAGAGAGAGAGAGAGAGGAGAGAAAGGAGTCAGTGTTGAGAGGAAAACGAAGGAAAGGGGAAATAAAAAGAGACAAACAGAGACAGAGAAAGAGAAAGAAAACCGATCCAAAAGACCCATAAAAAGAGAGAACAAATAAAAAAAAAGATAAATAAAAAAAGACAAATCAAAGAATTAAATAAGAACGGACAGAGGAGGAAAATGGCGACCTCACGCACGTGGGTATGTGAGGTTAGACCCTCGTGGTATATTTAGCGCGTTTGTTAAGATTTCCTCACTTGGGATATCTCGGTCTAACTTGATGCGCCATTAAGGTTCTTATTTATTTTATTTTAATGACAATCTATTTAGCTTACTCTTAATTAGATTGGTTTTGTGTTTTAAATCGTTATTGTTATCATTATTTTTAAACATTCTAACCTGATGCGTCACTAAGGTATTTTATTTTTACACGTTCTATTTAAAAGTTATCTTGATTTAGATGAGTTTTATTAATTTCATTACTTTATTATTTTAGGAAATGCAACTTGGTCCGTCATTACGTAATCTTTATTTAAATAAGTGTTATTAATTTCATTACTTTATTATTTTAGGAAATGCAACTTGGTCCGTCATTACGATATTTAATCTTTTCACGCAGTATTTATTTATTTATTTTTTTTATTCTATTTTTTTTTAGGTAGGATTCATCAGTCTTATTTTTATCATAAATCGAAAGGAGATGAAAGATTATTGTACAATAATATCGGAGATAATATGCTGACTTTATGCATGATATAACATGCTGGGGTGTCTATAATGGCGTCCGTAGGTGATAAAGGTTTTTGGGGTTATTTAAAAGGATTAGTGAACACCTCTCAGGGATGAGGGATGAGGGAGGAGGGAAGAGGAGGAGGAGGAGGAGGAGGAGAGGAGAGAGAGGGAGAGGAGGAGGGAGGAGGAGGAGGATAGGAGGGAGGAGGGATGAGAGGAAGGAGGAGGGAAGGAGGAGGGAAGAGGAGGAGAGAGAGAGAAGAGGGAAGAGGAGGAGGAGGAGGAGGAGGATAGAGGGAGGAGAGAGGAAGGAGTAAAGGAGGAGGGAGAGGATAGGAGGAGGATAAAGGAGGAAGGAGGAGGGATAAATTTGGAACACCAGGAGGGAAAGATTTACGTGTAGAACAAGGAGCGCGCCGTTAAAACCACGGGGACGCCATTACGGTGAAAATACCCCGTGCGCGCAATCTTCACGGTTAGGGTACACTAAGGCCGTCTTGGTATTCGGGTTTCTGGGTATTTTCACTTTTTGGTATCGCTTGTTGCTTGGATTGGCCTTTTTTTTCCTTTTTTTTCTTGTTCTTTCGCTTTTTTATTTTTATTTTTCTTTCGTTTGTTTCTAGCTTTCTTCTTTTTCTTTTTCTTCTTCTTTTACTCCTTTCTTATCTTTCTTCTTTTTTTCTTTTTGTTGTGACTATGCTGTATTTTGGAGAAGTGATAGAAATGGAACAGTAATTCGTAAAAAAAAAAAAAAAAAAAAAAAAAAAAAAAAATTGGTGATCTTGATAATGACGTCATAATCTTTTTTTTTTTTTTAATAATTGTTTTATTTTGTTTTTCTTTTGTATAAGCGCGTGATTCATTATAACTTGAACAGTAAGTGTTGAAAGGGAGATCATTCGAATTGTTATTGAAAAAGAGCATGGAAGCAAGGTGAAAAAAATACATCTTGCAATTAATAGAGAAGAAAGAAAACGTTAATCAACGACTAAAAGTAAATTTAATTAAAGTCATTACAGAAAAAAATCCGATCGATTCGATTTTGTTTACACAAAACCCGTTCGTGTTTCAGCAAATTCATACAATTTACACCGGCGATACGTCAGCTGAAAAAAAAGAATAAATGTCAGTAAAAAAAAGAAAGCAGAAAAATGCGAATAATGATATTACTGTTATGATTCGAAGAAAAGGTGGAGTCAGCTGTTGGATTTCCGTTTAGCTTTGTGGTTTTTGAATGCTTGTGGCTTCGTTGCCGTTTTCTGTCGTTGCTGAATAGACAAAGAAAATGGTGAGTTGGTTATTATTGTGTTTACATTTGTCGTCTGGTCTGCTTGGTGGAGAGAGGTGGGAGCAGTGGTTGATGGAGATAAGGAGGGAGGAGAGAAGAGGGAAGAGGAGGGAGGGGAAGAGGAAGAGGAAGAGAGGAGGGAGGAGGGAAGAGGAGGAAGGAGGAAAGGGAGGAGGAAAGAAGGAGGAGGAGGAAGAGGGAAGACAAAGGAGGAAGGAGGAGGGTAGGAGGGAGGGAGGAGGAGGGAAGAGGGAAGAGGAGAGGAGGAGGAGGGAAGAGAGGAGAGAAGAGGGAAGAGGAGGAGAGAGAGGAGGAGGATAGGATGGAGGAGGAAGAGGAGGAAGGAGGGAAGGAGAGGAGGAGGGAAAAGGAGGAGGGAGGAGGGAGAGAGAAGAGGATAGGAGGAGGAGGGAGGAGAAGAGAAAGATGAAGAAGATGAAAGAAGAAAAGAAAAAAAAAAAAAAAAAAGAGAAAGAGATAAAGAAAAAAAGAAAAGAAAAAGCAAAAACAATCACGAGAGAAACAGACAAAACAGTTGAATATGAATTTAAAAAAGAATCAGTCACTCACCCTTGGAAATTCTGAACACTGAATCTAAATCACGTTTTCCAATGATATGACATAAGACAGCGTGACCTAATCTGCCTAAACATGACAGCCAGATTGGTATATGAAATGATAGCCTGATAAGATCTTATCTTTTTCCTGCGTTTTGTTTGAATCTATTGTTGTAGGCGATAATATGCCTCAGTAACATCGTCACTATATGTCACCATAACTACTGTGATTATTATTTCTCTAAGTATCACTATAGTTGCTGTTATGTCACTGTTATCAGTAACATATCACCATCGTCAATAGTTTCATTGTGTTCATAATTAGTATCGTCATTACCATTGTCATATTATCATCGACTTTCGTTATTATTATCATCATCACCATCATTGGCGTCATTGCTCACTTTCATCACCATAACCCATACTCACACTCATAACCATCATACTCACCATCACAGTCATCACCATACTTCGTTCTCACCCTCACGATCATTACCATAACCCATTCACCCTGACAGTCACCATAACCCATACTCACCCTCACAATCATCACCATAACCCAACTCAGCCTCATATTCCCCACCACAACCCATGCTCACCCTCACAATCATCACCATTCAGCCTCATATTCCTCAACCAACCAGCCACCCTCACAATCATGTACTCACCCTCACAATCATCACCATTCAGCCTCATATTCCTCACCATCACCTCACCATCACCATGACCTATTCATCACAACCCATACACCCTGACACCATCACGCCACCCTCACAATCACCACAACCCATACTCACCTCAACCATCACCATAACTCACAATCACCATACTCACCCTCACATCATCACAGACACCATCACCATCAGCAAACCAGATAGAACAGTTACGTTTGTCTTTCGAGAAAAAAAACCGTTAACGATTTTTTTTCTCATTTCAAATATTGATCTTAGTCCAGTACCCTTTTGTTTTTTTTCTTTTTCTTTTTTCGAAATTTCGTCCCACAAAGAATGAAGAGG
The DNA here is from genome assembly GCF_003789085.1 of Penaeus vannamei. Classification (NCBI taxonomy): domain Eukaryota; kingdom Metazoa; phylum Arthropoda; class Malacostraca; order Decapoda; family Penaeidae; genus Penaeus; species Penaeus vannamei. The sequence goes on from NW_020868933.1 coordinate 129,796, forward strand.
AAATAACGATGAAAAAAAAGTTGTCTGATTTTTTCCCAAACTGGAAGGAAGGAAAAAAAAAGTTGATTAATGTTCTTTAAATACCTCTTTGAAAAGTTTAACCTTGATAAGAGATAAGAAATTGATAAGATAAAGACAGATGATAATTTCCTTCGAGAATTCTCATATATTTTCTCAGCTGCTAAAGAAAAAAAGAAAAAGATGAAAAAAATAGTTATTACAAAAAAGGTAAATAAATATTTCTTAAAGATAATCACAAACAAATATATATCTCAATCTAAATCTATCTATACACTTGATATATCTAATTTGACTCAGTAATACCAGGTCAAATGGTTGTTAAGTATATCCCAAATTCAAGCTCATTAAGATAAGATATATTAGGATATGCTGGTTTGGTCCAGTTATAACTAAATCGTGTGTTATGCGGAGAGTAGCCATTAGTAAAATTATCTCTCTTTATTTTTAATTTTGTGTTTATGTTTATTTATCTGGCTTTGTTGTTGTTGTTGTTCTTGTTCATTGTTGTTGTTATTTTTATTGATATTGTTATTATTATTGTCATTATTGTTGCTATTATTTTAGAATTATTATTTATTATTATTATTATCCTTATTGTTATTATTATGATCGTTATTATTATTGTTGTTGTCATTATTATTATTTTGTTATTATTGTTATTATTATTATTTTTATTATTATTACTATTATTACTGCCTTCTCATATTCCTCCTTGTTCTTCTACCAAATATTATTATCATTTTATCATTGTTGTTGTTATTATTACTAATAACTATTATTACTATTTTTGTTCTTATTATTCATATTAATATTAATATTATTATTATTATTATTATCAGTATCATTATCATTATCATTATCATTATCATTATCATTATTATTATTATTATTATTATTTTATCATTATCATTAATATTATCATTATTTATCATTATCATTATCATATTTATTATTATTATTATTATTATTATTATTATTATTATTATTATTTTCGAGGTCGTATATTGATATTTATCATTAAAATTATAGCGCGTTTCCCCTTATTACTGAAATCTCTGTTAATACGTTGAACACACAAGAGTTCATAAACGTGCAATGTTGATCAGAACCTCGTGTTGCTGTTAACTTTCTACGTCGGAAATTTTAAATATTTGGATTTCAATTTCGGTCTAGATTTTGTGAAATATGAGAATAGAGAGGAGAGGGAGAGAGAGTGCGGCAGGTGGGAGTGGGGAGGCAGAGAGGGGGTGGAGACGGGAGGGAGAGGGAGGAGGAGAGGGAAAGGAGGAGAGGGAGGGAGAGGAGAGGGAGAGGGGGAGAGAGAGGAAGAGAGGAGAGGAGAGGGGGAGGGGAGAGGGAGGGAGAGAGGGGGAGGGAGAGGGGGGGAGAGGAGGAGAGGGAGAGAGGGAGTGGGGGGGAGAGGAGGAGAGGTGAGTGGGAGAGGGGAGGGAGGAGGGGGGAGAGGGAGGGAAGAGGAGGAGAGGGAGGAGAGGGAGAGGAGAGGGAGAGGGAGGGAGGGAGAAAAGGAGAGGGAAGGGGAGGGAGGAGAGGAGAGAGGGAGAGGAGAGGGGGAGAAGGAGAGGAAGAGAGGGGGAGGGAGAGGGGGGAGGGAGGGAGAGAGAGATGAGAGGAAGAAGGGGGGGAGAGGAGGAGAGGAAGAGAGGGGAGGGGGAGAGGAACAGAGGGAGAGGGGGGAGGGAGGGAGAGGAGGAGAGGAAGAGGGAGCGGGAAAAGAGGAAGAGGAGAGGGCAAAGGAGAGGAAGAGGGAGAAGAAGAATAATAATAAAAGTCTTGCAAATCTCTAGGAAATAGAATGGAAGGAAGAGGTGGATGTGGAAACTTTCTTAACAAAATATTTCGTCAACTTTTACCTTGAAGTATTTGCCTTAGTGTTGGTTAATGTTGATTTCTTTCCCCATATAGACGGCAATAAAAGAGTAATGATAAAGAATGAACAAATGAATGAATAAAATCGATCGTATCATGAAACAAATAACAAAAAAATAACGAAAAGAGAAAACGGAAATACAAGCGATAACTTACCAATATCTCATTCCGTTTATCCACCTTTTTTATCTATGTCTTTATACATTTCTTTTGTACATCTTCATCAATTTCTCTTGTGGAAACATTTGTTTTTCTCTTCTTTTTCTTCTTCCTTTCTTACTCCTCCTCTTCTTCTTCCTCTTTCTAATACTTCTCCTCCTCCTCCTTTTTTTTCTTCTGTTTCTTCTTCTTCCAGTTACTTGTCCTCCTCCTCCTCCTCCTCCTCCTCCTCTTCTGTTTCTTCTTCTTCCTTCCTTTCTCCTCCTCTTCTTATTCTTCTTTTTATTATTATTATCCGCTGACGTTCGCGCGGAAATAGAAAATTCTCCCCAAAATAACGCGATGATTCGTGGGAGAGGGGAGAGTGGAGAATGGGAAAGAAAGGAAGAGGGAGAGGGATTGAGGGAGACGGAGAGGAGGAGGAAGAGAGAGAGGGAGAGAAGGGAAAGGAAGAGGGAGAGGGATTGAGGGAGACGGAGAGGAGGAGGAAGAGAGAGAGGGAGAGAAGGGAAAGGAAGAGGGAGAGGGATTGAGGGAGACGGAAGGAGGAGGAAGAAAGAAAGAGGAGAAGAAGAGGGAGAGGGAGAAAGAGAGGAAGAGGCAGAAGCAGAGGCAGAGGAAGAGAAATGGGAATAGGAAGAGGGAGAAGCAGAGAGAAATCAGGAAGAAAACTTAGATAAAGGAAAATGAAATACCATTTTTTTCTTATCATCTCCTTCTGCTTTTGATCGAAATTCTGCCTCCCGGGATAAAGTATATTTTTTCGTTGATACGGGCAAACTTTCAGTAAAAGATTATTTATTTTTTTAAACACATTATCCTTTTACATTAAATGAATAAATGAATGCTGAATATTTTAGAAAGGGAGAGGGAGGGCGAGGTGAGGGTGAGTGGAGGGGGAGGGGGGAGGGAGGGGGGGAAGGAGGGGAGGGGGAAGGGGAAGGAGAAGGAGAGGGAAGGAGGGAGGAAGGAGAAGAAGGAGAGAAGAGAAAGAGAAAAGAATGTGAGAGGAAGGGAGGAAGAGAGAAAGATTTGTGGGTGTCTGTAGTTCTGTATTATGAACTGTATTATTATGTATTATACTGTGTATGACTGTGAATACTATCTGCTCATAAATCTTAATGCACGTGGTGTGTGTTTTTAGTAACATACTACGTTGCATCAGGAAATCGCAGTACTACATTCAGATGTCACTAACCTATTCGAAATACACTTTGCTCTTCAGAAACCGTTATCATTTAAAACAAGTGAATATCACCTTAAAAATAAAGTTATCTTATCACAAAGTCTCAAAAAGAAGAAGAAGCAGAAAAAAGAGAATAAAAAATCCGTGATAGGAACGTGTTCTGCTCTATTTTGGTGTTCGTTTAATGTAAATATTATTAATTTTCCGAGGCCATTGCCATTGTGGATTGGGCGCCACGTGACGTATCCACGAAGGGGTGGAATGCGGGGAGAAATGCTCACTAAGTTTTATTTTTCGCTTTATTATCATTATTCTGTACGTGAAGAGCAAAAAAAGACATGTCGAATATGTTGTAATTATGTAGTGTAAATATTATCAGTTTTGGAAGTCACGTTGGCGGTTTAAACGGAGCGCCACGTGACGAGTCCATCATGGCGAGAATTTATCCATTAATTTTATGTGTAGCTTCATTATCATTATTCTCTCGTGAAGGAAAAAAATAAATGTCGAATTTACTGTTATCGTGTTATGTAAATATTTTAAATTTGAAAGGTCGTTGGCATTTTAAACAGCGCCACGTGATGAACAGAAGAGGGGGGAGATATCCATTAATTTTATTTCTAGCTTCATTATCAAAGGGGGAATTTCGAAATTATTATTATTGTTTCGTTTCATGGAAGAAAACAAAATGGAGGAAAAAATTAATGGTTCATGGAACTTAATCATCCTCTTGTTTCGATTCCGTTCCATTAATTAATTATAAAAAAATACCATTCGCGGATATAATTGTTCATTTGATAATTAATAATTAGTTTAATCTTTTAGCGAGTCACTGTGCAAAGATGGGCGTGGCGTAACGAGCAAAATCATTGAATGGGTTGTTTTGCTTTCATAATTTCAGGTTAGGAAACATAATTGTCTATTAAAACTAACGATAGTAGACTAGTTACGAAATGTTGATTTTTTAGAGTTTGTTGACTTGCATATCTATTGTTTCCAAAGGTATTGGATAAAAAGAAAGAACTGAAATGTTGAAAAAGCGTGCAATTAAGAATAATTAAAATACATGTTCTCGTTTAGCAGAAATACCAAGGAATATAGAAAGTATTTTTTTTTTTTAACTTTATAAAGAGAATATATTACCCCGATGATGTGAAAAGGAAGGCCATGTGTTATTTTTTGTTTTATGTTTTTTTTTTTTTGTCACCATTAACCTTGTCTTCGTTTAGCGTTTTCGTAATAGATATATTTACCAGTATTAGAAAAATGATCAATTAATTTTCGTCGTAAAGAAAAAAAACAAAACAAAACAAAACAAAAATATTGTGAGTTTTATAGTTTGTTTGTGAATATTAAGGATGGCTTTGTTTGGAATGAACGGTTATTACTCTAAAACGGATTTAGTGGGATTTCCGAGGTCGTCGAATCGGTCAGCCAGTCATACATATTTCATTCAGTGTCGTTCTCATGTAGTTTGATTTTTACCGGAGGAAAAACCCCGTTATATCAATCACGCTGACACCATATGAGTATTGTCATTGAGCATAAAAAAATCATACGTTTTCCCTCGCAGTTACATCAAAAAATCGTGAATTTACCCTTGCAGTTACATAAAAAAAACGCAGTTACATGTGAATTTACCCTTGTTAAAAAAATCGTGAATTTACCCTTGCAGTTACATAAAAAAATCATATATTTTCCTTCGCAGTTACATAAAAAAAACATAAAAAAATCATATATTTTCCTTCGCAGTTACATAAAAAATCATATATTTCAGTTACATACGCAGTTACATAAAAAAAATCATATATTTCCCTTCGGAGTTACATAAAGCATCATATTTTTTCCTTCGCAGTTACATAAAAAATATATGTTTACTCTCGCCGTTACATAAAAACAAAATACATATCCCTTCAAACACATTAAAAAAATGTATGTATGGCATTTATTTTCATTTTGGTTCACAATACATGATTCATCTTCCTCCCTCTCTCTCTCTCCCCTCCTTCCGTGCCTATTTTCTCATCCTTTCATTCGTATAATTAAGTTAGATCTCAGTTTTAAGCTTAGATTTAGTTATGCTTAAGCTTATGTTTATTTACTGGTCTTATTTATTACATTTCCAGTGCTTTGTGATCTTGACTCTTTTCTGCTTTTATATTTACTTTCTAAACTCTAAAAAAAATGGCTTCTTTACAAGTGCAGAGCAGTAACAGATTTTAAGAAAAGTGATTTAAAAAAACAAAAAATAATTCTAGTCTGTTTTCTTTGTCTTTAGAAGGGATTATTATTTTTTTTCTTCTTTTTTTTTGTGGAAAAATTGAAATAACCAGAATATCTCCTCCCCTCCCCCTCTCTCTCTTCCCTCTACCCCCCCCCCCCCCACTACTCCGCGTCGCCCTCCCCTCCACCCCCGCGCCGCCACCTCCCACCTCCTCCACCTCCACCCCCCGCCGCCCACGTCCTCCTCCACCTCCACCTCCACCTCCCCCTCGCAGCCCAAGTATCGAGTGGAGGGGGACAGCGCTGATGGGCCTGCCTACCGGGCTCGCTATAGGAGGGAGCGCGTGAGAGAAAGGATAGCGGCGAGGCTGGCGCGAGAAGCTGAGGTAAAGACCGTCAAAGAATAAGAAAGAATAAGGAAGAATGTCTTTGGCTAATGACCCGTAGTATTTTTGACCTCCTGTACTGACCCAACCAGATACTCTCTTTTTTTTTTTTTTTTTTTTTTTGTTCTTCCTTTACTGACCCACCCAGATTACTCTTTTTGTTTTCTTTTTTTTTTCTCTTGTTCTTCCTCTTCTTCCTCCCTCTTCCGCATCCCCCAGACCCGCCCGGACAAGGAATGTCTAAGATTGGATGTCCGATTAACCCTTTTTTTTTAATTAATTGTGACGGGAATGGTCCTTGAAATGCATTCTGTCTCGATCAACCAATTAGGACTCACTTCCGCGATCTTTTGTAAGAGAGATGACTTCATTTCACTTCATTTCACTTCAATGACCATGATGGGTTAAATACTCTGAACTTGACCTTTTAATCAATAATAGAGACGGAATAACACTCATTCTTCGTCCTTTATATATATATATATATATATATATATATATATATATATATATATATATATATTATATATATATATATATATATATATATATAGTATATATATATATATATATAATATATCGCCTTTTGTCAATGAAATGAGTGAGTTTTTTCACTGCTGCAGTACCGTTGTGAGAATCGTATTTTTTTATATTAGATCTTGGAGATATAATCTAAACATATAGTTTTTTTCATGAGATAAGAGAGCAATGAACTCGTGTCCTAGTTTTGATAATCTGCTCAATTTTTTTTCTAAATCCACAGATGGATAGTTCAGTTCAGTTATCTTTACTTCCCGAATTGTTGATCCGAATTACTTGAATTTATTGATCGTCTGGTCTAAAGAAATAGAGGAATGTATATCTTTGTGATTTTTTTGAGCCTGTGATAGGCCTATACCTTTCTTTTTGAAGAAAGTGAAGAAAAACAAAGATCCTTAGGACCATTTTTGTATCTCAAGAGGTATTATGTCACTATTTGGCAGATCGACTCAATAATCATCTTGCAGAGGATTGTTAAGCATTGCAACGCTTTAAGCTGAATAAGGAACTCGCTGAAATAACAAACTCCAAACATACGTGATTTTTTTTTTTACCTCCCCCCCCTTCCCCATGCCCCGGTATGCTGAACTCGCACGTCAGAAATAGCTGTAATAGACTACACAGCAACCTGTCGTGACGTAACACCTGCTAGACTTGGTGCAACTGAGTGAAATATAATGACTAACACTTAGCAAGTATGATGTGTTATGACGACATAGTAGTGTGGTGTGATGTTGTGCTGTTACTTAACCATTGTATTTTTATGAGCTTGTGGAGATGCCTGTCGTAGCATATAGCAGTATGATGCAACCAACATAGAGAGTAGCATAGCACGTTATTTAGAGCAAATAGCAGAAGCATTTTGTTCACAAGTATTCTTAAGGAAGATACCGACTGCCAAAGACTAACAAAAGATCAGGAATTTCCAAGACGACTGTAAAGAAGGTCGTGTGTGCAATAAGGTAGGTTTGGTATCATGCAGAAGGCTTGCTATCATGCAAAAGGTTTGGTATTATGCAGTAGGCTTGGTATCATGCAGAAGGCTTGGTACCATGCAGAAGGTTTGGCATTGGTACCATGCAAGGTTGGTATCACGCAGAAGGCTTGGTATTATGCAGAAGGCTCGGTACCATGCAGAAGGCTTGGTATCATGCAGAAGGCTTATATGCAAGAAGGTTTGGTGTGCAGACCACCCACAGGCCGGATATGGAACAGTTTGGTTTTACAGCAACTTGTCACGGACTCTAAGCCTGAGGGTGAAAAACATTTTGGCTTTTGTCAGCAGCTGAATGTTGGTTTTTGGCGAAGTGTATAAAGGGAAGTGTTGTGGGGACAATAATGCTAATATGTTTTATGCAAGTGTTGTGGTTCAATAATGCTGAAATGTTTTATGAAATATTTGTATATATGATATTTGATGGTGGTTATGGTTATAGAGAAGTTATTCTATACCTTTCCTGATTTATTTTTTTTAGAAGTTAGGAAATAGGTACGTGGTCGTGATGACTATTGGAATGTATTAGAAGAAATTGATTACGTCACATGGAAATATTAGAAGAAATTACGTCACATGGAAATAAATCCGATAATTTTCTATTCAAAACGAAGTTCAGATACCGAAATTTCAGGACTTCAAAATGGAAGGATTGATGTAGAACGAAACATTTGATAATGTTGATCTAAGTAAGCACTAATATGTCTATTTTTTGAGGACTTCAAAATGGAAGGATTGATGTAGAACGAAACATTTTGTTGAATAATGTTGATCCAAGTAAGCACTAATATGTCTATTTTTTTGTTTTATTTCACCCGACATCCGGCATAATATATGCGTCCTGGTTATGTCTATTTTCGAATGTGCAACTTGAATGCAAATTAGGAGTCGGTCAGTGCCATTTGATGCGAGCTGCATAGTGAAAGCTGTTTATGTATATGCCATTATTGCATAGGATTTTAAAATCATTTATGAATGCTGTTAATCTGTGTCATTTCTCTGTTTATCATTTGATTTACTTATGATGATATATTTCGTCTATTTGTTTTTTTATTGATTGATTTATTTATTCATTTATTTGTTATTTTGTTTGTTTGTTTACTTGTTAGTTTGTTTGTTATTCATTTGTTTGTTTATGTTGTTGGTTATTCGTAAAC
>NW_020868933.1:143348-163348 GCF_003789085.1 Penaeus vannamei
CACCCGCCCGCCACTCGCCCACTCGCCCGCCCACTCGCCCACTCGCCGCCCACTCGCCCACTCGCCCGCCGCCCGCTCGCCCGCCCACTCGCCCACTCTCTTCAGCCACCGAAGACGCGACGAGGAAACCACGGAGACGAACGAGCGACGCGCCGTAAGCGTGAAATATGATAAGAGAGGAAAGACTTCACCGATTCCGCTGGTTGGTGGGTCTTAAGGGGCGCGGGGAGGGAGGAGGGAAAGTGGGGAAGGTGTGGGGAATTAAGGAGGGGGAGGGGGGTGGTGGGGGGGGACTTAAAGGGCGATGATGAGAGGAAAGGTTGGTGGGGGGACTTAAGGGCGGTAAGGGAGGGGGAGAGGAGGTTTGGGTTTAGGGATGAGATCAATTATTGCACGGGGTGGATGATGCATAGGTTTTGTCGGTTGCATTCTCTCGTTTGGGCTTTGAGGGGGACTTGGGCTTGGTCAGTTGCATTGCCTTCTCGAGGGGGACTTGGTGGTCTGAGGAGGACTTGGGGCTTGGTCGTTCGCATTCTCCTTGGGAGGACTTGGGGCAGGAGGACTTGGGGGCTTGGTCGGTCGCATTCTCGTCTGAGGAGGACTTGGGGGCTTGGTCGGTCGCATTCTCGTCTGAGGAGGACCCAGTGACACGAGGAATAGTCGAAGGGCGATGTTTATGCTGATTGCTCTGCGTTTGGCTCCGCGGGTCGTTTAATTGTGCGTTGTTTTGGGTCTCGGAGACTGGCGGTGTTTGCAACTGTCGGGGCGGGATCTCAGCTGAATGCAACGGCCCGGTATTTACAGCTTGATTCACGCGGGTCGTAAATAAAACGGAGAAGGGAAGAACAGGGAAAAACAACGCACGCTAAGACGCCTGAAGAAAAGCTTTCGGGCTGTGTTACTTCTCTAAAACGCCAAGAAGAAAAGAAGGAAAGAGGGAAATAAAAATGCAAAGAAGAAGAGAAGAAAAAAAGGAAACTAAAACGCAAAAAAGAAAAAGGAAACTAAAACGCAAAGAAGAAAAGAAAGAAAAAAAAAGGAAACTAAAACGCAAAAAGAAAAGAAAAAAAGGAAACAAACGCAAAGAAGAAAAGAAGAAGAAAAAAGGAAACTAAAACGCAAAAAAAAACAAAAAAAGAAAAAAAAAAAAAACAACCCCCCCGGTCCCCCCCCCCCCCCCCCCCGAAAGAACTCGTATCTGGGTCTCGTAATTCGCACAGCAGCGCCCTTTTATTTCATACGAGTTTAGTGCATGAGCCGAAACTCGATCTCGCGAGCACGGTACCTGAACCACTTCCGTCCGGTTTCTTGCCAGTGCAACAACGGGGCCTTGGCTGCCATCCTGCATGTTGCTTGTGCCTCCTGGAGCGAAAAAAAAAGAAATAGCTCCCGAGTTGCAATTATGTCTTGCCACCTGTGAGGTTAGTGATCACTCGGAGAGGAAAAATACACCGCATTCTTCTAAAGTTGATTCCCGTATTGAATTTTATCTTTTCGGCAACAAAATCTAAATCTACTTAAGAGTCTTTAAATGTATTTGTAATGCTACCTCTTTCCTCAACATTTATTGTTACTATTATTTTCAGGGACATGTTTTTCGAACAATATAACCAACAGGGAAAAACTACTATTGCTGTTGATAAAATCCCTATTAGATATGAACATTACTCTGTCACCTTGAACACCACTGATGAAATACCATGGACGATAAAGGGGACACGATTGCCTTTTGCATTTTAAAACTCGAGAGAGGGGAGGAGAGGGAGAGAGGAGAGGGAGAGGAGAGGGAGAGGAGAGGGAGAGGGAGGGGAGAGGGAGGGAAGGGAGAGGGAGAGGAGAGGAGAGGGAGAGGGAGAGGGAGAGCAGAGCAGATACAGAGACAGAGAGACACAGACAGACAGACAGACAGACAAATAGACAAACTATCAGAGACAGGAGAGAGAGAGAGAGAGGGAGGAGGAGAGGGAGGGAGGAGGGAGGGAGGGAGGGAGGAGGGAGGGAGAGAGAGAGAGAGAGAGAGAGGAGAGAGAGAGAGAGAGAGAGAGAGAGAGAGAGAGAGAGAGAGAGAGAGAGAGAGAGAGAGAGCAGATACAGACAGAGAGACAGACAGACAGACAGACAAACAGACAAACAATCAAGACGAAAGAGAGAGGGAGGGAGGGAGGGAGGGAGGGAGGGAGGAGAGGAGAGAGGAGAGAAGAGAGGGAAAGAGAGAGAAGAGGGAGAGAGAGAGAGGGAAGAGAGGGAGAGAGGGAGAGAGGAAGAGGAGAGAGGGAGAGAGAAGAGAGAGAGAGAGAGCTGTGGAGCGAGCGAGAGAGAGAGACAGACACACACACAGACAGACAACGATAGATAAAGAGAGACAGATTACAATTTATCTCTTAACTTCATACCATTACTTTGATTCATTCCATCATATACAGAGATAAATATTTTCAGCTTGATGCATTATGAACGAAATACAGAGAAGCATTCGAAACAATTTCTTAAGTTCCATATTTAGATCAGTTTTGGTTAGTATATTGTTATTCTTGGAATCTTGTTAGCAGCAATAAAACTATTTCTGATATTACACCAACAACGGTAGCGGAAACATAGCAATAACAAAAACCAGCAACGAGTACTACTACTTCTACTTCTACCTCTACTTCTTCTATTCTACTACTTCTACTTCTACTACTTCTACTACTACTACTACTGTTACTACTACTACTTACTACTACTTCTGTTTCTACTTCTTACTACTTCTCTACTGCTAACTACTACTACTGACTACTTCTACTACTACTTCTACGCTACTACTGCTACTACTACTACTACTACTACTTCTAACTTTACACTACCACTACTATGACTACTACTACTACTACTACTACTACTACTACTACTCTACTACTACTACTACTACTACTCTACTACTTACTACTACTGATTACTACTACCACCACTACTACTACTACTACTACTACTACTACTACTACTTCTACTACTACTACTACTACTACTACTACTACTACTTTACTATTACTACTACCTACTACTACTTCTACTACTTTCTACTACTACTAACTACAACTACACTATAACACCACTTTTTAGATGACGTGCAGATCTCCCTTATAGCTATGCCTGCTCCTCTGGGCATCACTCAACTTAGGTCGTGGACACTGCTTTATCCCCCAGACAACTTTCACTTACAAAAACGCGTTCGTATGTGACTCGGCGAACGCTAGGTATTGTTTTTATTATTATTATTGCCGTTGTTGTTGTTATTGTTATTGTCATTATTATTATTATATTTGTTATTGTTGCTGATTGTTATAATAATAATAATAATTATATATATTATTATTATTATTATTATTATTTTTATTATTATTATCATCATCATCATCATTACTGCTGTTATGGTCATCATCGTCATTATTATTAATATTATTTTTGTCGTTATTATCATTATTATTATTATTATTATCATTATTATTATATTATTATCATTATAGTTATTCATCATCATCTTTGTTATTATTAACATTAACATATCTCATCATCATCATCATTGTCCAGCCAATAATGATGATATCGATAACAACTATCATAATGACTATCACCATCCTCTTTATCAGTATGACACATCATCATCACCGTTTTCACAACAGTAACAGAAAACGGGTTCGGTCTTATTGGCACAAAAGCATGTCAGAGAGGGAAGGGAGGGAGAGAGGGAGGAGGGAGAGGGGAAGGAGTGTGGAGAGGGAGGGAGAGGGCGAGGAGAGGGAAAAGGGAGAGGAGAAGGAAGGGAGAGGAAGGGAGAGGGGAAAGGGAGAGGGAGAGGAGGGGAGGGCGAAGGACGAGGGGAAGAGAGAGGGCGAGGGCGAGGGAGAGGGAAAAGGGAGTTGGGATAGAGAGGGAGAAGAGAGCGGAGGGACGGAAGAGGGAGGAGAGGGGAGAGGGAAAGGCCGGAGAGAGAGGGAGGCTGAAGGGGAAGGGAGGATAGCGAAGGAAGAGGGGGAAGGGAGGGAGGGAAGAGGGGAAGGGGCAAAGGACAGAGAAAGGAAAGACAAAAAACAGGGAGGGAAGGGAGAGGGAGGGAAGGAGGCAAAGAGGGGAGACTACGGCAGGGGTAAGGAGAGGGGGAGAGGCGAAAAGAGCACGGGAGAGGGTGAGGGCGACCGAAGGCAAGGAGAGAAAGAATGAAACAATAGGAAGGAGAAGAAGAGGAGAAGGAAAAGAAGGAGACGGAATAGAAGAGAAGAGTGGAAGAGGAGTAGGAGAGAGGGGATGGGAGAGGGGGAGGGGAGGGGGGGAGTGGTCCGGTCTCGATTTGGCAAGAATAATGTAGGTCTGAGTCGAGGAAAGCAGGTCACGTGCAGCTGTGAGTGAGCCGAGTCGGAGAGTCACGGGCAGGTGTGAGTGACGAGAGCGGAGAGTCGGTAGAACGTAGAGTCGGCAGAGCGTAGAGTCGGTTTAGAAGCGTAGAGTCGGCAGACGTTGAAGAGTCACGACATATGCGACTAATTTAAGTAGAGTCCTGAGATTCACGCACATACGGGATTAGAGAAGCCGGTATAGTCGAAGCAGAGTCAAGCGCATCTGCAAGTGAGGTTAGACGGAGAGTCTCGTGTAGGTGTAAGTCACGCAGGCTAAGGAGAGTTCGTATAAGACCCACACCCAAGCAAAGTTCACGCGGAGGTGTAAATGAGATGCTAAGGAGAGTCAGCAACGTCCCGGGCAGGTGTGTGCGTGTGTATGTGCTGTGTGTGCGTGCGTGAGAGGTGGGCGGAGTCACGTGGTGGGCGTGGTGACCGTGAGTGATCCTGAGTGTAAAGAACATACGAGTTTCTGTCCGCTGTTTGGCAGAAATTGATGGTTCTAAATTTGCGTTTATTTTTTATATAGTGTAATCCTGTTTACATATCATGTAGATTGGAGAAGATTCTGGATGGGGAAAATCAATGGATATTGTTTTTATTTTTTATTTTATTGTGAATCTCCATGTCGGTTTGTATTATTTGGTTTATATACATTAAGTTCGTTGATTTATGAGAGAGCTCCACGTCCATTTAAATCGTAACCGCCTCTATCTCGTCCACTTGTTACGAAAGTGAGTTTCCAGAAGTAGATTTCGCGAGGCGGTTCTCGGCGGGAGCTGATGACGTCATCAGCGTAGTATAGAGGAAGTGTTACCGTATCGTAAAAAAATGTTTCTTTTTTTTAATCTATATATAGAAGCGTTTTTTTGTTTTGTTTTTTTTTTGCTTTGCTTTCCGTTGTTTTTATATGTTATGCCAGTGGGTCGTTTGGAGGAGTTTGCGAATGTGGAACGGAGTGAATAATCTAACGTTCGTGACCAACTCAATGGAATATTACGCCCGTCTGACCTTGACTTACTTTCGGCCGTTCGCGCAGTGTTCCGAGTAAATGCCTTCGAATCCCTCCTTTTCTTCGGCCTAACACAAGCACACCTGCATCCACTCCTCGAGAAAACCCTATTCCTTAGGCCTGGGAGTGAGACGAGCCCACAGCCCCCACAATCCCAGGGGGAGGCTGGTGGTATGCGCAGAAAATGGAGACACTCCGCCCCCTTGCCGTCGCATGCCAGGCGCCGCCAGACGCGCCAAATGGGACTATCTCCCTTTATTCCTGAAAAATTCACGCCGCCGTTCGAGGGGCCTTTGGTTTGGACTCGAGCCGAGGCTGTGCAACTCGCGTCTTGGCCACAGGGCTGCCTGCTCCTCGTTTAAAAGCGCCTATAATGGCCGACGAGTGACAGCTGCGAGCACCCTTGAGGAGAGGGGAGGAGGGGAGGAGGTGCGGGTAGGCCGCCGTAGTGAGTAGTGATAAGAGTCGAGAGTGGTAGTGTAGTGGAGTGGAACCGCAGAGTACCTACCGTACGGGACGCGCTCCGTGGTTCTCGTTGAACGGACGAATCGTTTCCTCCAGTTTTCGACGCGTTTTTCGGGCCGTGTGGCGAGATCGACGGCGCACGGGCTCGGTTCGACGGCGCGAAGGACCCCGTAGGTAGGAGCCGAGGGGGCAACAGGTGGCAGTGAAGGAAAGAATTCTTGTGTGAAATAGCCCGAGTCCGGAGAGGAATGTCCCCGCGGAGGAGCCGAAACCGGCACTGTGAAAATAGCCCCCGCCTGCTTAGACTGGAGTGCCTGGTCCCCCCCCCCCCCCCCCCTAACCTCCCAACGGGGGAAAATTACCCCCAAAAGTGTGAATTTGAGTCGAAAAATAAAGGAAACGGACCCTCGGGAGACGAAGTGCGACCAGGAAGGATATTAGATCACCGGCCTCCTTCTTTTGAGGAGTTGGGTTTCTTACGATGGTGAATCTGAGTTTCCTCTTGTGCTTCTCGGAGAGTGTGAGCAAGTACAAGATCTCGAACCAAATGAAGGAGTTAAACCAGCCCGAAGTGTCGGCGGAAAAGGACAGGACGAGCAGCATCCTGTACCGGGTAAGGACCACCTGAGGATTCTTCTTCCTGGAGCCTCAGTTTCCCTCTTGTCTTTCGTCTTTAAGGAGACTCGTCGGAAAGCTTTAGCTGGAAGGATTCTTAGGTAGTTTGGGCAAGGATTTTTAGGGTTTTGTGGCAAAGGATTCCAATAGATTTCCAGAAGGATTTAAAAGCTTTATCTCGAAGGATTCTAGGCAAGGATGGGATGTCCATCACGAAGGATTAAGGGATTCTTAAGTTGGTGGCAAAGGATTCCTAATAGGATGTTCCACACGAAGGATTTTTTAAAAAGCTTTATCTCGAAGGATTCTAAGGGGAACTACATGTCAAATGATGTTTTTGAAGTTCCATCTCATCTCGAAGGATCCTAAGGAAGTTTTATTCATCGCAAAGGATGCTTGGGGAGTTTTTTTTAATCTCAAAGGATTCTTATTTATAGCAAAGGATTATTGGGAATTTTCTCAAAGGATTCTTATTAAGGAACACTCAGATTGGTTTACGAAAATCTCCCTTTTTTTTTTTTTTTTTTTTTTTTTTTTTTTAGTTCGATTCTAGGAGTCTCGAAGGACACGCAATTAATGTTCTTTTTTCTTCTTTTTTTTTTCTCTTTTTGTCTTTTTTTTTTTTTTTTTTTTTTTTTAACTCTTAGGGAGAATTTCGATTGAGCAAGAGGAGGGTAGGATGTGGGGCACGGGGCAAGCCTTGATAATTCTCGTCGTGGCGGAGATAATGGTTGAGTACACTGTGGGTTGTCGCCATTAGACACACGCACACACACACACACACACACACACCACACACACACACACACACACACACACACACACACACACACACACACACACACACACACACACACACACACACACACAACACACACACACAACACACACACACACACACCACACACACACACACAACACACACACACACACACACACACACACACACACACACACACACACACACACACACACACACACACACACACACACACACACACATATACATAAATACATATGTACATATATACATGCGCATATTTATGCATATATATACATATGCATATGTGCAATGTGCAAATTACATATGTACATAAATACATATATACATATATATGTAAGTATATATAAAACACATATACATACATACATACCTATATATATATATATATATATATATATATATATATATATATATATATATAATATATATATATATATATATAAATGTATATCTATCTGTATATATATATATATGTGATATGTAAATATGTATACCATACACATATATATTGTATGGATAATATATATACATATATATATATGTGCATATGTGCAATATGCAATGTGCAAATGTACATATATACATTATATACATATATATGCATATACATTTGTAAACATATACATCTATATATATATATATATATATATTATATATATATATATAATATATATATATATATATACATATATATATATATGCATATGTATATATATATATATATATATATATATATATGTATGCATATGTATATATATATTATATATATATATATATATATATTATTTGTATGTATGTATGTATATGTATATATATATTATATAATATATATATATATATGTATGTATATAAATAATATATATTGTATATGTACAATACACAACACACACACACACACACACACACACACACACACACACACACACACACCACACACACACATATATATATATATATATATATATATATATATACTATTATATATTTATATATGTGTGTGTGTGTATGTATATATATCGACATCATATTCCAGTGTGTATATCCAAAAGGCACACACTGGAATGTTCACCCTCACGTACATACACAAATGTTTTTTGTTGTATTTTCCTTGACATTCCAGACAGTGGTCGACCGTATAGAAGAAAACACTATTTTTATCGTGATCCTAATCTTATTATGAACGTGTCTCAGAAGCCATAGTGCATAACCTAATCCTCCATTGAGATAAGAGACAGAATGAATTTTACAATAAGGCTACGAGTGACGTAATTGATGGGCCGGCCACTTTCTAGTTGGTTCTCAATCGGTCTTGTCCTCTCTGTCTGTCTGTGTCTGTCTGTTTTCTGTCTCTGTTTCTGTCTTTCTCTCTGTCTGTCTGTCTGTCTCTCTGTCTGTCTGCCTCTGTCTCTGTCTGCCTCTGTCTCTCTCTCTCTCTCTCTCTCTCTCTTCTCTCTCTCTCTCTCTCTCTCTCTCTCTCTCTCTCTCTTCTCTCTCTCTCTCCTCTCTCTCTCTCTCTCTCTCTCTCTCTCTCTCTCTCTCTCTCTCTCCTCTCTCTCTCTCTCTCTCTCTCTCTCTCTCTCTCTCTCTCTCTCTCTCTCTCTCTCTCTCTCGTCTCTCTCTCAACACTCTCTCTCTCTCTCACTATCTCTCTCTCTCTTTCTCTCTCTCCCTCTCTCTCCCTATTCCCCCTTACACAGCGAGGACACCCGTGCGAGCAGAGAAAAGTAGGTCTGTGATTAAAATTCCTAATGTCTTGCCAATGAACGAGATTTATGATAATTTCATGTGAATCGAGGGTTGGTTTTCATATCACTCTCTCTCCCTCCCTTTAATATTCACCTCACTATCCTCAATCCTCTTCTCTCCCTTCGACTCACGCGCGTCTCTCCTACTTTCCCTGTCTCCTGCTTCTCTCCTCCTCCTCTCCTCCCTCCCTCCCCCAAATACAGCTCCGAACCCCCTCCCCACCCTCCTCCCTTCCTTCCCTCCCCTCCTTCTCCTTCCCCCAAACACGCCTCTGAACCCCTCCCTCCCTCCCCCTCCTCTCCTCCTCCCCAAACACGCCTCTGAACCCTCCCTCCCTCCTTCCCCTCCCTCCCCTCTCCTCCCTGAACCCCTCCCTCCCTTCCCCTCCCTTCTCCCAAAACACGCCTCTGAACCCCCTCCCTCCCTCCCCTCCCTCCTCCCCACGCCTCCCAGCTCCCTCCCCCCCTCCCCTCCTTTCCCTCCTCCCCCCAAACACGCCCTGAACCCCCTCCCTCCCCTCCCCTACTTCTCCCCCAAACACACCTCTGAACCCCCTCCCCTCCCCTCCCCTCCATCCCCCAAACACGCCTTCGAACCCCCCCCCTCCCCCCTCCCCGCCCCTGGGATTTAAAGTTCCCGTGTAATACTGACCTTGAGGGAGACGCGGCGTGAGGTGGGGAGAGTGTGGCAACCTTGTACGCGCGCGCCCCCACATCCCCCCCTTACCCCCCCCTCTCCCCTTTTTGCCCTCCCCCCTCCTCCTTCTCCTCTCTCTCCATCCTCACGCCGTCTCTCCTCTCTCTCCTCTTCCTCCTCTTCTCTTACTCTCATCCCGCTTCTCCATCCTTCCTCACGCTCACTCCACCTTATCCTTCCTCCCTCTCCCTCTCTCTCACGCTGACCCCCCTCCTCCATCCTCCTCCCTCCTTCCTCCTACCTCCCTCCCTCACGCTCCCTCCCTCCTTTCTCACGCCCCCCTCCTCCCTCACGCTCCCTCCCCCTCCCTCCCCCTCCCTCACGCCCACCCCACGCCCACTACCTGGAAATATTCTCTTGACTATGCGTTGGCTCACCCCCTCACCCCACCCCCACCCCATTGCCCCCTCCCCCCCCTCTTGCCTCGCTCGCCTCCTTGCCTCGCCCAAAGTCAGGAAGTGCCCGGTTCACTTCCGGTCGTTGTGCAAGCATGGAAGAGCCTTCACTCGGGGCAAGAACATTATTACCGGGGGGAGTTGAGTTTGTGGGTGTTTGCGGCGAGTGGCGGTGTTATTCCCAGCCCCGCCCCCCTTGAGTCTGTCTATGTGGCTGTGGCTGTTTCTGTTCTTTATCTGTCTGTCTGGATGTCTCGTGTCTCTGTCTGTTTGTCTCTGTCTCGTCTCTCTCTGTCTCTGTCTCTCTCTCTTTTCTCTTTCTCTCTCTCTCTCTCTCCCCTCCCTTTCTCCTTCCTTCCTCCCTCCTCCCTCCCCTCTCCTCCTCCCTCCCTCCCTCTATCCTCTCTCTTTTCCTATTCCCTCCCCCCCCCCTTTACTCACTACAGCCGCCTCCTAACTTAATCCCGAGCCCATGAAAGCCTCGGTAAAATAGCCTTTTCTCTTCATCACAACTCCGCTCCCACAGCATCACTCGTTGGGAATATTGTCTTTTTTTCTTGTTCGCGTGTGTGGATGTAAGCATTTTCGGCAGTTTCTATGTTATTTTATTTTTTTTCCCGTGTTTGGTAGGGTTGACATAAAGTGGAATGCGAGGAATAGCAATACGTGGCAACTCGTGGCGTGGGACTGTCCGTGGAAAAATGAAAGAGTTGCTTAATCTCCAATTTTTCTAATGTTTTTCTTCTCGATTTATCAACGTCTTGTTTGGTATGTCCCTTTTGTTGCTGTAGCTTCATAATATCATATCAACTCAAAGCCTGACTAAAACCAAAAAAAACAAAAGATAAAACAGGAATTTCAATTACAATTAAACGAAATCCCACAAAAATACAGTGATTTAAAAAACATAGAGAACCTCGTGACAGTTCGGCCGACGAAACAGCACTCGCAAATGATGTCAAATTTTGCCAAGGAATGAAAAGTGTTCTGCAGACGTCAGCGAAGAAGGTTATGCCGGGATCGTGTGTCTGACCTTTTGTCGAGGGGGTTGTAAAATGTGAAGAAAGTGTGGAGGACAGTTAGTCAGGGCCGCGCCGATGGGGTGTAGAAGACGGAGGTCGTGGTTGTGACTTGTTCGGTTGTTATTGCTTTTATCATTGGTATCATCATTATCGTCATCGTTTCTTATCAGCAATGGTTATTATTAATTATCATCGTCGTCATCATCAGCGATATCATTGTCGTTATCATCGTCGTCATTATCTTTATCATTATTATTATATCATCATCATTCATCATCATCATCATCATCATCATCATCCATCACATCACATCACCATCACCACCACCACCACCACACCACCACCACCACCACCACACCACCACCACCACCCACCACCCACCACCACCACCACCACCACCACCACCACCACACCACCACCACCACCACCACCACCTACCCCTACCTACCTTCCTCTCCCCCTCCTACCCCCCCCTGTGGTATGACCTTGACTGCATATTTAAGAGCGATTCCCAACGATTATCGACCCTCTCTCTCGGCCGCTTGCTCATTGGAATCGATTCCAGGAAGCGCCGGAGTCTTGGCCGCCCGACAGGTCCTAACGGCAGCCGCGTCGTCAACAGGAATCGAAACGGGAATATTCCAGCCGGGGTGATGGAGGATGGGGAGGAAATGGAGATAGGAGTGACTAAAAGAGAGATGATGGAATTAAGGATTTGTAGATGGAGAAAAATGGGAGGAAAGAATCGGGATTTTTAAAAAATCAAGCGAAATGAGATTGATATAAGAGAGATGACCCCCCCTCCCCTCCCCCGGAAAAAGCGAGGGGGACCAACGCGGAACACCTGTCTGTCTACCTGAGATCGGGCATGGGGGTGGGGGAGGGGGGAGCGAGGGACGGGACCCACTCAGGTATGTAGGGCAAGGTCGACTCGCCAGGCCGCTGCGCTCACGAACGGCAGGTTTTCGTAAGCCGGGTATGCGCGTGAATCCGACGCCAGGGTAGGCTTCGTTCGCCAAATAATATTTTCCGGTGTGGCAGGAAGACGCCACCGGGGAAGGGGGGGGGGGTCCGTGATGCGTCCGAATTCCTCGGTTATTATTTTCAGTTCTCGTTTTAATGTTGTTATTGAAAGCACTGACACGGGGCTCTGCTGCGAGGCACGGGTCCCGAGTGCAAACACGTGCATTGTAGGCACGTGGCTATTTGATGCAACACGGGGGCTACTGCTTGCCGAGACCCGTCAGGCGTTCATATCTTATCGCTCAGGCGGCCACATAATTATCATTGTTCTGTGACTTGTGCATTCTGGCTCGCGTCTGCCCGTGCATGGGGGCGGGCGGCGGAGGCACGACCATTGCCATACCGCGTCCAAACACCATTTTTTTTTGTCTCTCTCTCGACTGCCTTAGATCTGTAGCCCGTTCCTGTCTTCATCCGATTTAGATTTATGTTCGGCCTTTCATACGAGGGGCGCTGGACCGCGGCCATGTGTCAGGCCGAAGCGCCCCCTTGTTAGCGGCGGCGAGAACCCCCGCGCTTGCCAAAGAGGGGATTGTTGGTGTGGTATCGTCCCCCGGGTAATTGCAATACCCTTGTAAGCGACCCGGGAAGAGGAGCTAAAAAAAGACCGGGGCTAGATGCGGCCGGATTACAAGATCCATGATTGTGAATGTATTTGGCCCGGCGGTCGCTGTCACATGGCGGGCCGGGCCATGGCGTCGGAATTATTAATCGCGCTGATGGGAGGGGGAGGCAGCGGGGGTGGGGGAGGGGGGGGGGGAGACAGCGGTTTGCGGCCCAGCGGGGGTGGCGGTAGGGTGGGGAGGGGAGGGGGGAGGCATTCCAAGGGGTCACGTGACCGCACTGGCCGCCCGCTCCTCACAACACGTTTTGTTGCCGCGTAATCAAAGGCAGCTTCTCTCTCTTAGGGGTCCGTGTGGATGTTTACGGTTGTAGAGCTGATGGTTACAGGTGGTTTGGTCGTTTTAGGTTCGAGTGTTGCTCTGAATTGAAGTTTTTTTTCCTCATTCAGAGAGGGAGGGCGAGTTGTTCCGTTGGCATGGGGACGCTTGGGGCGGGCTTCCAAGAACTAAGTAGATGGCGAGGTTTTCATTTTTAAAATTATTGCTATCGTTATTCTTATTCTTATTGTTATCATGATTAGTACTATTATATTATATTTTTTATTATTTATTATATTCATTATTGTTATTGCTCTTGTTGTTATTTTTTATTATTATTTTTATTTATTATTGTTATTATTATTGATATTATAATTTTTTATTATTATGGTATTATTATTATGATTATTATTATTGTCATTTTTATTTTTGTTTATGTTATTATTATCATTATCATTATTTTTGTTACTGTTATTATACTATTACCATATTTTTGGTAGGGATGAATGCTTAGCAATGCTGAGGCCCGAGTTCAGAACCAAAGGTCAGCATCAACAGTTTGCTGAGCGAGCTTAAACTTAGCCAGAGCTGCGGTTCTCGTCCAGTTGTTGTATGGACCACCTTATACAAGTGTACTTACATACTTACATAGACCTTGTTTGTGGAGACGCGGCGAGTCGAAGGACGTCGGAGATTACGTGTTCCGGGTCACGTAAGAGAGAGAGACCGTACGTGTTGTGCTGTACTTGTCCTTTATCCCTGCAGGTAGCTGACCGTAGGGAAGGTGGTCGATGGAGGTGTGATGTAACGATGCTGAGTGTAGGAATATGGGTACAAGTTATATATAGATAGAAAGAAGGGGACAGCGTGTTGTTGTGTGCGTCGTTTTCCAGTTTATGTTCCGTCGTGCGTTGGTTTCCAGTTTATGTTTTTTTTGTGTGTGATATTTTCCAGTGTATGTCCTTTTACGCTTTATTTTCCATTGTTTTCCTGCGTATTGTTTTCCATCGTATTTTCCCTTTTTTTATGCGTTGTTTTCCAGCGTATGTTAGCCAAGTCTTCAACATTTACATGTCTTTTAAAACGTTGATCGATGCACCTGTTGAGCCACGGCGGTTCATGGCGCAGCAGAAGCCATCCTCCTCCGTTGTTTACATTCTGATTTGCTCATTCGCAGTTAGATAAGGAATCACTGTTGTTGTTCTAAGCACGGAATGATAATCCCGCTTATCTCTGATAGAAATATGGAGTCAGTCCACCTGAGCGGTCCAGATAACAGGGGGATTATGCAACGGGAGCTGAGCGAGGTGGTGGCATCGGCCGGGTTGCGTCACTCAGGTGGCCGGCTCTCGCGCTCTCTCTTTGCTCTTTCTCTCTTTCGTTTTCTCTTTTTGTGTTTGTTTTTGTGTTACTCTGTTTCTTTTCTCTGTTCTGTCTCTGTCTCTGTCTCTGTCTCTGTCTCTTTCTCTCTGTCTGTCTCTCTGTCTCTGTCTCTGTCTCTCTCTCTGTCTCTCCTTCCTCTCCTTCCTCCTTTCTCCTTCTCCTTCTTCCTCCTCTCTCCTCTCTCTCTTCCTCCTCTCTCTCTCCTCCTCTCCTCTCTCTCCTCTCCTCTCTCTCCCTCCATTCCCTCTCATTGAATACAGTCAACAATTCTCCATATTTTATTATTTACGCAACACGAGTTATACATCAAACGGGTCTTACCACTTCGTTAGAGTCGAGAACCACCGAGAGAGAGAAGAAAGAAACAAGAAGAGAGAGAAAGAGAAAGAGAGAGAAGAAAAAAAGAAAGAGAGAGAAAGAAAGAGAAAGAGAGAAGAGAAAAAAAGAAGAGAGAAGAGAGAAAATAAAGAGAGAGAAGAAAGAAAAGAAGAAGAGAGAGAAAGAGAAAGAGAGAGAAGAGAGAAAAAAAGAAGAGAGAGAAAGAGAGAGAAGGGTTAGACAATGGCCTGTTTGCTTCCCTGTGCAAGACCTCAGTCATCTTGGTTAAGGCCATCTCGTAGGTCGGTGGATGGGTGAGAGGGGAGGGGGGGTGGATGGGTGGTTGGTGGGTAGGGGTAGATGGGTGGGTGGGTAGGGGTGGATGGGTGGAGGAGGTGGATGGGTGGGGTGGATGGGTGGAGGTGGGTGGTTGGGTATGGGTGGGTAGGGTGGGGGTGGGGATGGATGGGTGGGATGGGTTGGTGGGTAGGGGGTGGATGGGGGGTGGGTGGGTGGTGGGTGGGGGTGGGGATGGGTGGAGGGGTGGATGGTGGGGGATGGATGGAGGGGGTGGGGGTGGGGGGGGTAGATGGATGGATGGGTGGGTAGGGGTGGATGGATGGATGGGGGTAGATGGATGGATTGATGAATGGACGGACGGATCGACATACAAACAACATCAGGTGTCGAACGGAAGTGACGTAACGCCCCCGCCGACGCTCTCTCTCTCCCCCCCCCCCCCACCCCCACCCCGATCCGCAGGCAAGCAAGCAAGCAAGCACTGAACGGCGGCGGCGGCGGAGGGTGACGCGACCCGGATCGTGCACGTGAGTCACGCCGCCCCCATCAGCTGGATTCCAGGGCAGCGGCGGCGAGGCAGGTTCCCCCCCCCTCCAACCCTTCCACCCCCTCCAACTCTTCCACGCCCCCCCCTCCAACCCTTCCCCCTTCGCCCCCCTCGCCCCCCCCCCCCCGGTTCCTGTTCACGCGGAAGTGACGGAAGCGGAGTGAGTCCGTGGATTCCGGGAGTCCGTGAGTCCGGGAGTGAGTCACGGTCGGCGGCGGGGGGGTGGGGGGTCTCTTGGGCTATGGGGGTGGGGTTGGGGGTGGAGGGGTAGGGTTAGATGGGGTGGGGGTTAGAGGGGAGGGGATGTAGAGGGGGTTAGACGGGGTGGGGGTAGAGGGGGGATGTAGAGGGGGTTAGACAGGGTGGGGGTAGAGGTGTGTAGGGGTTAGACTTCGGGGTTGAAGAGGTGGGGTAGAGGGAAGGGGATGTAGAGGGGGTTAGACGGGGCGTGAGGTTGAAGTTGAGAGGAGCATGGGGTTCGGTCTCCTCCTCCACCCCCCCTCGGCTGTGCGCGTGTGACGGGGGTGCGACGGAAGAACAAAAACCGCCGTTATTTCTTCGGGGTTCTGTTCTTGCCCCTCGGACGGCTGGGTCCTCAGGCTTTCGGACCAAAACCTCAGCTTCTTGTGTTTTCGCCGGACTTGTAGGCCTAGGATCCCTCCCCCTCCCCTCCACCGTCCCCATAGGCCTAGGATCCCTCCCCTCCACCCCTCTTCCCCACCGTCCCCCATGTAGGCCTAGGATCCCTCCCCTCCCCTGTAGGCCTAGATCCCTCCCCTCCACCCCTCTTCCCCACCGTCCCCCATGTAGGCCGAGGATCCCTCCCCTCTTCCCACCGTCCCCCATGTAGGCCTAGGATCCCCCCCTCCACCCTCTTCCCCACCGACCCCATGTAGGCTAGGATCCCCCCCTCTGCTCTTCCCACCGTCCCCATGTAGGCCAAGATCCCTCCCCTCCACCTCCCTCTTCTCCACCGTCCCCCATGTAGGCCTAGGATCCCTCCCCTCCACCCCCTTTCTCCCCATGTAGGCCTAGGATCCTCTCCTCCATCCCCCTCTTCCCACCGTCCCATGTAGGCCTAGGTCCCCCCTCCACCCTCTCTTCCCCACCGTCCCCCATGTAGGCCTAGGATCCCCCCTCTTCCCACCGTCCCATGTAGGCCTAGGATCCTCCCCACCCCTCTTCCCCACCGTCCCCATGTAGGCCTAGATCCCCCCCTCTTCCCCACCGTCCCCCATGTAGGCCTAGGATCCCTCCCCTCCACCCCCCCCCTCCCCGTCCCCCATTTCTCTCCGAATTTCAGCCTTCTGCGACGCTTAATGGTTAACGGCGACCCCCCCCCCCCCCCCATTTACACGTGACGTAAAGAGTGGTGAATGGGAAATTTTTAAATAGTGGCCTGATCTCATCATGGCACCGGAGTTGGACCAGGGCCAGGATCCGGGGGGGGGGGGGGGGTCCTGGGGGGTGGTGGGGGGGTCATAGTGAGTCACGCTCGCGAACCCGATCGAATAACAAGCGTGATGAGAGTAACGAGGAAATGAGCGTGGCTGGAAAGGATATGTAGGATATTCATGTGATAAGAATATGGATGGATTGTTATTATTGTTTTTGATCTCTCCAGTCTTTCATTCTCTCTCTCTCTCTCTCTTCTCTATCTGTCTCTCCTGTCTCTCTCTCTCTCTCTCTCTCTCTGTCTCTGTCTCTCTCTCTCTGTCTCTCTCTCTCTCTCTTCTCTCTCTGTCTGTCTGTCTGTCTCTATCTCTATCTCTGTCTCTCTCTCTCTTCTCTCTCTGTCTCTATTTCTATCTCTGTCTCTCTCTCTCTCTCTCTCCCTCTTCCTCAAGCAAATCAGCCTCTCAGCATAGCACACATACAGACACACACACACACACGACACATATACCTCTACCTAAACACGTCCTATACATGTTATTTTATTTTACGTACGAGGGTCGTGCTGGCGCTCATGCTTGCACTCACGTTGCAGCATCAGACGCAATCTCTCTTTACAGCATCCCGTGATTTTTTCTCCTCTCTTCCGAGTGATATCTCGCTGGATAAATTTTCTTATGCAATTTATTTTTTTCTCTCTTTGCAGGTGAGTTGTTGCAGCGGCGTCGGTGTTGCAATGCCGGAAGCGCGAGGGGAGGTCACGTGAGTGCCTAGGGGGAAGGGGGGGAGGGTAAGGAGAGGGGTAAGGGAGGGGGAGAAGAAGGGGAGAGGTAGGGAGGGAGAGGGAGGGGAGAGGAAGGGAAGAAGATGGATGAGGAAGGAAAATGAAAATGTATGTATACCTATATACATTTATATATACGCATATATACACACATATACATATATATGTATATATATATGTATATATATTATATATTATATATATATATATATATATATATATATATATATATATATATATATATATTATATATATATATATAATATATAGATAGATAGATAGATAGATAGATAGATATAGATAGATAGATAGATAGATAGATAGATAGATAGATAGATAGATAGATAGATAGATAGATAGATAGATAGATAGATAGATAGATAGATATGTATATGTATACATACAGCTTTAAGGTTACGATATATATTGTATTATTTGTTTTTTTTGCATTTGCTTGAGGAGGAGGAGGAGAAGAAGAGGAGGAAGAGGAAGATGAAGAAGAGAAAGAAAAAATAATAAAAAAAAAACAATAATAACAAAAAAAGGAGAGGAAGAAGAAACGTAAGATGAAGAAAAAATAAAGAATAAAAAAAGTAGATGAAGAGGAGGGCTGAGAGGACCGCCCCCCCCCTCCCCCTCCCCCCTCCCCCTCCCCCTCCCCTCTAGGAAATGCATGAAGAGGCGAACATTTTCATGGTCGGTCACGTGTCTGGGGAGAGGGGGGGGAGGGTGAAGGGGGAGAGGGAGAGAGGGGAGAGAGGGAGAAGGGAGGGGAGGGAGAGGAAAGGGGAGGGAGAGAGGGGGGGAGGAAAGGGGGGAGGGTAGGGGAGAGGGGCGAGGATAGAGGGGGGGGGGGGGAGGGGGCGAGGATAAGGGATAGGAGAGGAGGGCGAAAATAGAGAATAGGGAGAGGGAGGAGGACGAAGAAAAGGGGAAGGGAAGGGAGCGAGAATAGGAGGGGAATGGGGCGAGGACAAGGGGAAGAGAGAAGGGCGAAAAAGAGAGAATAGGGGAGAAGGGAGGGGAAGAGAAGGCGAGGAGAGGGGGAGGGGGAGAGGGGAGAGGGTGCTTTCTCCTTTCCTTAACCCGGAACATTTGTCATGCAGAACAGGCTGTCATGAGGGCTGATTGTTATGCGGGGAGCGGGGGGGGGGGAGCATGAGGAGGGGGAGAGGGGAGGGGGGGAGGAGGGATTTGAAGAAGTGCTGGCGGAAGTGAAGAGAAGGTGAGGAAAGGGTAATAGGGTTAGGGGGGAGGAGGGGGGAGATGGGAGGGGAAAGGAGAGAGCGGTGAGGAAGGGTGAGAGTGAGAAGAATGAGAGGGAGAAAGGAGGGAGAGAGATAAGAAAGAGAAAGAGAGAAGAAGGAGAGAAAGCGAGAAGAAAGAGAGAAAGCGAGAGAGAAGAGAAAAGAGAGCGAAAGAGAAAAGAAAGAGAAAGAAAGAAAAAAGAAGAAAAAGACAAAAACAAATGAGAAACAAGAAAACGAAAAAAAAGAGAAAGAGAAAGAGAAAGAGAGAGACACATAAACCCGAGAATCCGAAAGACCAGAGCCCGAGAGACCGAGAGAAAATTTGGAAGAAGAAAAGATGAGGGTGGAGGGGGGGATATGGAGGGGGGGGGGAGGGGGAGAGACACACAATACCTAAGGACACACCTGTTTATTTCCGCGTCTTCCCCCCCCTCCCTCTCCCCCTCCCGGCCCCCACCACCCATGAGGTCGTACCCATGGTTTCCAAGGTCATCATAGGTCGTTATGTTATCTTGGATATGGTGATGACTGCTAATGGTGAGGGCGGCGGGGGGGGGGGGATGGCGGAAGAGGCGAAGGAGGGGGGGGGTGGGAGAGGGAGGAAGAGGAGTAGGGTGTTGGCATGTGTGAGGAGGAGTGGAGGGAATAGGGAAGTGTAAAGGGGGAGTGGGGGAAGGAAGAAGTGTGAAGGGGGGGGTGGAGGGAAGGGGGAAGTGTGAGGAGGGAGCGGGGAAGGAAGAAGTGTGAGGAAGGAATGGAGGGAAAGGGGAAGGAAGAATTGTGAGGAAGGAGTGGGGGAATTAGGGAAGTGCGAGGAGGTAGTGGAGGGAAGGAAGAGTGTGAGGGAGGAGTGGAGGGAATAGGGAAGTGCGAGGAAGGAGTGGAGGGAAGGGGGAGGAAGGGGGAAGTAGGGGAAGGGGGGGTCAAGGATTCGGAGTAAATTCCTCATTAGAAGCTAATGACACTACTCTGGCAATTAAGGATAATTATGCTTATTCGATGTTAGTCTCTGAG
>NW_020868933.1:168348-195848 GCF_003789085.1 Penaeus vannamei
ACCCCCTTCCCCCTCCTCTCACAAGCTCAGTCGACCCGTACCCCCTTCTTCTCTAAGTCGAACCAACTCCTGCCGCTCGTCTAATAAGTGTAGTCGACTGGTACATTTCTTCTGTAACTGGAGTCGACTCATGGTCAGCGGGGAACCGTAATGTAATCTAGGCTGTCAGTCGCATAGCCTTGTCCTGCCCCGGTGTGAGTAAGCATGCCCTGAACTCATTAAAGGGGGCTCTGTATGCTGCGGAGGGAGGAGAGGGAGAAATGGAGATAGATAGGGATAGATGGATGAAGTTCAATAGATAGAGATAGATAGATAGAGGAAGAAATAGATAGAGGAAGAGATAAACTGAGAAAGATATATAGATATAGATATATATAGATAGAGAAAGATAGAGATAGATAGAGATAGATAGAGAAAGAGAAGAGAGAGAGAGAGAGAGAAGAGATAATAGATAAAGAGAGAGAGAGAGAGAGAGAGAGAGAGAGAGAGAGAGAGAGAGAGAGAGAAGAGAGAGAAGAGAGAGAGAGAGAGAGAGAGAGAGAAGAGAGAGAAGAGAGAGAGAGAGAGAGAGAAGAAAGAGAGAGAAAAGAGAGAGAGAGAGAGAGAGAGAGAGAGAGAGTCTGTTCAGGTGCTGTGTATTACTCCTGTGCCAAGGTGGTGCATTCTGTCTCTCTTTAGTCTTACTTATTTTTTTTCTTTTTCTTGAAGATGTGATTTGTCATTTGAGGATGAAATTTCGTTTTTTTCTGAATTTGTTGGTTTTTATTTTTTTATTTCTTCTTTTTCTCTCTTTGTTTCTTCTTATTTTTTTTTCTCTTTTCTTTTCATTTTCTTTATTTTTTTCCTTTTCTTTTTCTTTTGTATCTTTCATGTTTTTTTTCTTCTCCTATTCTTTATTTTTCTTTCTTTTCTTTTATATCTTTCATGTCTTTTTTTGTCCTATTCTTTATTTTTCTTTGTTTTCTTTTTCCATTATATCTTATCTTCTCATATTCTTTCTTTTTCTTAATTTTTTCTTTTATGTCTTCTATGTCTCTTCTTCTCACATCTTTTTTTTTCTTTTCTTTTTCCTTTATGTCTTCCATGTCTTTTCTTCTCCTATTCTTTATTTTTCTTTTTCTTTTGTCTTCATGTATTTCTTCTTTCTTTCTTTTCCTTCCATGTCTTTTCTTTATTCTTTCTTTTCTTTATGTCTTCCATTTCTCTTCTTTTCTTTTCTTATTTTTTTCTTATTCTCCTATTCTTTTTTTCTTTTTCTTTTGTGTCTTCCATGTCCTTTCTTCTCCTATCCTTTGAGTTTTTCCTTTTCTTCTCCTATTCTTTTTCCTTTATATCTTTTCTTATTCTTTCTCTTTCTTTCTTTTCTTTTATGTCTTCCATGTCTTTTCTTCTCATATTCTTTATTTTTCTGTCTCTTTTCTTTTTCTTTTGTGTCTTCCATGTCTTTCCTTCCCTATTTTTTTCTTTTTTCTTTCTTTTGTCTTCCATGTTTTCTTTCCTATTCTTTATTTTTTCTTTTTCTTTTCCTTTATTCTTTTCTTCTCTTATTCTTTATTTTTTTTTCTTTTTCTTCTTTTGTCTTTCTTCATTCTTTTTTTCTATCTCTTCTAATTCTTTCTTTCTTTTCTTTTATGTCTCTCCATTTGATCTTTCTTTTTCCATTCTTTTTCTTTTTTCTTCCATGGTCCTTCTCCATTTTTTTTTTTCCTCTTTTCTTTTGTGTCTTCCATGTCTCTTCTTCTCCTTTCGCGTTCCGAGCATACCCCGCGGCCCGGTTTTCCCCCTGACCTGGACTGGCCACAAGGGTTGAAATCGGGAGTAGGTTAGGTTCAGTTGGCACTCGAGCCGATGTCAACGTCCACCTGAGGAGAGGGAGAGAGAGAGTGCCACGACTGGGCCCCTCCAGCTGGCACTCTCGGACACTCCTCTTATGTCTTATATATATATTGATTGTGTATTATTATATTATATTATTATTTGGGGGGGTTGTTTGATTTTTTTTTTGTTGTCTTCTATTTTTTTTGTCTTCTTGATTTTAAACGTTTGTCTTGTCTTTTTGTTTTTTGTCTTTTTTGGTCTTGTCTTTTTTTGTCTTTTGTCTTGGTAGAAATATTCCTCCTGTTGGTGTTGAGTATTCATGTTAAGGGTTTGTGCATTTGATTTGCATTTGTGGGTCGTCTGTATTACTGTAGGTCTTCTGCATCACTTAATTCAATTACTGAATCGTTAGAGCTTTTGTATATATATCTGGAGTCCAGTTTCTCTTTCTCTTTCTCATTTTCTCTTTCTCTCTTCTTTCTTTTTTTCCTTCTTTCTCTTTCTTTCTTTCTTTATCTCTTCTCTCTCTCTCTCTCTCTCTCTCTCTCTCTCTCTCTCTCTCTCTCTCTCTCTCTCTCTCTCTCTCTCTCTCTCTGCTCTCTGCTCTGTGTCACGGCCAGAAATTGGATATAGTCCATTTCTACTTGCAGAAGGTCTTGCAGAAGGTGTCTGCTCCTTGATTCTTCCTCTCTCCTTCTTTCCTTTCTCTTTCGCCCTCCTTCTTTCCCTTCTCTTTCGCCCTCTTTCCCTGCCTTCTTCCCCGCCCCCTCCCATCCCCCTATCTCCACCAAAAGCCCTCCCTTTTCTCGCTTTCTGTCTCTCTCCCCTTCCCCACCTTCTCCTAAACCATCCTTCCCTTTACCCCACGTTCTCCTTCCTCCTCATCTTTCCTTATTCCTCTTTACTTCTCGTATCTCGCCTTTTCCTTCACCATCATTTCCTCTCCCTCCTCTTCTTCTCCCTCCCCCCTCCCCACCTCCTCTACTCTCCCCTCCCTCCCTCCCTCCCTCCCTCCTTCTCCCCCCTATCCCCTCTATTCTCCCACTCCTCCTCCCTCCCTCTCCCTCTCCCCTCCCCGTCCCTCCTTCATCCCTCTTCCCCCCCTCCCTCCTCTACTCTCCCACTCCCTCCCTCCATCCTCCCTCTTTCCCCCTCCCCCCTCCCCCGCCATCAAGCAGTCGCCTTATTGTCTAGGACTTTCAGACTTCACTTTGTCGTCCTTTTTTTCGAAAGTGGGACGCGGATGTAAGCTCCCTTATCCTTCCGAGGGTTGTGCGACCTACTTGATGCCAGCGCCCTTCCTCAACCCTCGAGTCCCCTTCCCCCTTTCCCCTTCCTCCCCCCCTCTCCCCCTCGATTTTTTTACTATTTTTATATTGTTCTATTATGGTTTCTGGTTTATTGTTTCTTTTTCTTTCTTCTCTCCTCTCCTCTCTCTCTCTTCTTCTTTTCGTCTCTCGGTGACTTCATCTCTCTCCTCTCGTTTGCCTCTTCCTCTCCCTCTCTCTTTTTCTGTCCCTCTCTTCTCCCTCTACCCCTCCCTCCCCCTTCCCCTCTCACTCTCCCTCTCTCTTTCCCTTTCCTCTTTTTCTTCTCCCTTTCCCTCTTCGTCCCTTCCCCTCCTCCCTCCCAACCGGCAGTATTGCTTCACTCTTCTTGACTGACGAGTGAGCGAGTGAGCGAGTGAGCGAGTGTGAGTGAGCGAGTGAGAGTGAGTGAGTGTGAGTGTGAGTGAGTGACGAGTGAGCGAGTTTTCTGATTTCGAGCTGGATTTCAGCGTAAGACGAAAAGCAGTCGTGTTCCACTTTATTTTTGCATAATTTAAAAAGAAGGTATTGATGGTTACTTTCATATCATTTTTAAAAGGTTGTTAATAATTTCTTTGATATCATAATTCATGTATTTTATATCATTATTAATTGACCCATTCAGCTAAAGTTTAGTTCTTCTTGTTTGTATCGTTTTTAAAAATGTTATTAATTGTTTAGCTTGTTTAGTTCTTCTTGTTTGTATCGTTTTTAAAAAAGTTATTAATCTTTTCTTTGGTACTGTATTTCGTTTTTTTAGTATTAGCAAGTGACCTAACAATTATATACTTAAATATATTCATTTATACGTATTCTGTCAGATAATCATTAACTAGTGGTTGATTTATATCATATTTTAATGTTAACAAATTTATATCATATTGATGATGATATATTTATAGCATATTTTAATGCTAATTAAATTATTTCTTTTTTATGATACCAATATATCTATATCATGTGTTAAAGCTAATGAATTTATATCATAATTTGAATCTCATAAATTTCAAATAAATATATTTCATATTTCAATGCTAATAAATTGATATCATAATCTGAATCTCATAAATTTCAAATAAATGTATTTCATATTTTAATGCAAATAAATTTATTATATATTATGTTGCTGATAAATTTATATCAGATTTTTTCAACCGTCAAATGAGGGTGCATTTATCGGCCCGACGTTGCTCTCTTAATGCACTGAACTTGACGGTTAGAAATTGTTGCTTTTATTGCAGTGATGTCAACAATGTGTGTGGGTGGGGGTGGGGGTTGGGAGGGGTGGTGGGAAGAAGGGTGGAGGGGTGGTTCTGTGTGTGTGTGTGTGTGTGTGTGTGTGTGTGTGTGTGTGTGTGTGTGTGTGTGTGGTGTGTGTGTGTGTGTGTGTGTGTGTGTGTGTGTGTGTGTGTGTGTGTGTGTGTGTTGTGTGTGTGTGTGTGTGTGTGTGTGTGTGTGGTGTGTGTGTGTGTGTGTGTGTGTGTGTGAGAGAGAGAGAGAGAGAGAGAGAGAGAGAGAGAGAGAGAGAGAGAGAGAAGAGAGAGAAAGAATGAAAATGAA
This sequence comes from Penaeus vannamei, assembly GCF_003789085.1. Classification (NCBI taxonomy): domain Eukaryota; kingdom Metazoa; phylum Arthropoda; class Malacostraca; order Decapoda; family Penaeidae; genus Penaeus; species Penaeus vannamei. The sequence continues at coordinate 173,034 of NW_020868933.1, forward strand.
AAGAAATGAAAATGAAAATGAAATGAAATGAAAATGAAAATGAAAATGAGAGAGATTGTGAGAGTACAAGTGAAAAATGAGTGTGAACTTGAGTGTAGGTGTGAGTGTGTTTGGATTCTTGAGATCGTATGTTAATTCATTTTAATTTTTGTTCATTTATGTTCATTTTTCTTTTTACACATTTTCTAAGGGTGTTTATGATGTTACACGTATTCAGTATTGTGTTACTGATGATTTTTATACATAACTAGTGATAAAACAGTTTTTGATATTGATATTGATGGTGGTAATGAAAATGATAACGATGATAATGTTAATGATAAAAGTGGTAATGTTAGGAGTGTAGTAGTAATGATCTTTATTAGTTATGATGACGATGATGGTAATTATAATGTTAATAATGATGACTATAATGAAATTGTCAATGATGATGACGACGACGATAACGATGACGATAACGATAATGATGATAACGATGAAAGCGATGACGATGATGATAATGGTTATGGGGACAGTAATAATGATAACATAAAGTTAATATTAATATGTTAATGATAAAACAACAACAAATGCCGATGACTAAGCCTGATAGTTGCAATTGGAAAAGATTAGCCTATTGAATATCTATATTGATAAGGGTAACAGTAATGGTCATGTCATCACATTGTACTGAAAATAAAGTGCGTGTAAATTCAGTGAAACGTGAGGAATATCGTTTCTTTTGAAGATATATATAGATCCCAAAAAATAAGTTTGTTTATGGCTAGTTCTGGTGTATGGACGGGGGGGGGACTAGGAGAATTAGGCTTTTGGAGGCTCGAGTGAGGTGCATCCGTTCCTGTTTCCTCTTTTTTCCTCTTCAACTTCTCCTTTTCTCTCTCCTCTCCCTTTTCTTCCCCTTCGTTTTTCCTCTCCCTTCTCTCCTCGCGTTCCCTCTCCCTCTCCCTTCCTCTTCTTTCCCTTCCCGCTCCCTTTTCTTCCCTTCCCCTTCCCTCTCCTTTTCCTCTTCTTCCCCGTCACCTCTCCTTTTTCCCTTCCCTTCCCTTCCTTTTCTCTTCTTCCCTTCACCCTCTCCCTCTCTCTTTCCCCTTTCCCTTCCCTTCCCTCTCTTTTCCTTTTCTTCCCCTTCACCCTCTCCCTTTTCTTTCCCTTCCCCTTCCTTCCCTTTCCTCTTCTTTCCCTTCACCCTCTCCCTTCCCTTCCCCTTCCTCTCCTTCCCGTCACCCTCCCTTTCCCCTTCCCCTTCCCTCTCCTTTCCCTTCACCCTCTCCCTTTCTCCCCTCCCCCTCCCCCTTCCCGAAAGCGTCCCACGTGCACCGATTAGGCACCTGAGGCGGTTTAGCGACGGCTGCCTCGGCGTCTCTCTCAGGTGTCCCTTGAGGTCTCTCACCTGGCGCCACACCTGCAGAGTGCCCATGCCGAGGAGGATATGAAGAGGAGTGCCCAGTGCCCGTCCGAGGAATAAATACACCTGCAGAGTGCCTGATGCCCAGTGCCCGAGGAGATATGAAAGCAGAGTGCCAGTGCCAGTCCCGAGGAATAATACACCTGCAGAGTGCTAATGCCCAGTGAAAGCCCGAGGAGGATATGAAAGCAGAGTGCCCAGTGCCCGAGGAGGATATGAAAGCAGAGTGCCCAGTGCCCGAGGAGGATATGAAAGCAGAGTGCCCAGTGCCCGAGGAGGATATGAAAGCAGAGTGCCCAGTGCCCAGTCCCGAGGAAGAAATGGAAGTGCCCCGACGTGAAGGAGGGGCGAAGGGGGAGCGAGGGGTGCCGCGTCCCAAATAGCTAGCGTGACTGTTGGTCTGGCACTTGAGGCATGAAAGCCGCGGGGTTCTCTCTCGTGCCAGCGTGACACTCATAATGGCACTCGCTCTGTGACCTGGTTGGTGCCACGGGCGGTATATAATCTGCGTCTGAGACTGAGATTGAGACAGGGACTGAGGCAGAGACTTGAGCCCCGGACTAAGGCGCAGAACATGAAAGTCTGCTGTGTCCGTCCTGTTAAAATTGATGAATTCTGGAGGTCTAATTTTTCTTAGGATTTAGGGTCAAGAATCAAGAAATTCGAATAAAATGGATAATTTTTTTTTTATAATCAAAAAAAGAAAAAAAACATTAAAAAAACATTCAGAGAGCGAGAGCGAGAGCGAGAGCGAGAGAGAGAGAGAGAGGAGAGAGAGAGAAGAGAAAGAAAGAAAGAAAGAAAGAAAGAAAGAAAGAAAGAGAGAAAGAAAACCCAAACCCAAACCCAAACTCAAACTCACCACCGACCTTCTAAGCATTTGTACGTTACCTCTAGTTTTAAGCGAAACAGGTGACTTGCTGTCGGTACACATTTATCTAGCGGCAGAAACCTCTCAAATTCTGGGCACAGTGAGTGATTAGCATGTACGTGATCTTGTAAGACTTCGAGTGTACTTGTCCTTCGGGAGGATGGGGTTTATAGTAGCTGTCCTTCTCTGTCTGTCTGTCAGTTTGTCTGTGTTTATATATAGCCGCCGCGGTTTTGTTCTCTGGTGATCTTAATGGGTATCTTTCTTTGTCGGTCGGTTGTGTGTGTGTGTGTGTTTGTTGTGTATGTATGTATGTTTGTTTGTATGCATGTATGTATGTCTGTTTATATATGTATGTATGTATTTAAATGTTTATGTGCATTTGCATATGTGTATTTGTTGTTTGTTTGTATGTCTGTTTATATAGTTTGTGTTCTGGTGATCTTAATCTCATTCTTTGTCGGTCAGTTTTTGTATGTATGTATTGTTGATGTATGTATGTATGTATGTTTGTATGTTGTATATATATGTATGTATGTATTTAAATGTTTATATGTATTTGCATAAGAGCGTTATTGCTATCTACATGTCTTTCCGTAATTTTCTTCAGTCGGTCTATACACACACACACACACACACACACACACACACACACACACACACACACACACACACACACACACACACACACACACACACACACACACACACACAAATAACTACCTATTCCTTCACTCATTTCTTTGATATTTTGAGAAGTATTAAAGTCCATACCCAACTGTGCTTGTTAGTGCCACGTGATGCACGGGAGGCACGGCATCGACCACGTGGATGCTGGCACTGGCACTGGATCGCTGTGGGCTGATTCGATGCCATCCATACCAGCCCCCCCCCCCTCGCCTACCTTGCCATACGTCCGTGGTCACGATTACTCGCTGGTGTTGATTTATTTTCTGTCTGTCTGTCTGTCTGTCTGTCTGTCTCTCTCTGTCTCTGTCTCTGTCTCTCTCTCTCTCTCTCTCTCTTTCTCTCTCTCTCTCCTACTCACTGAACGGTCTGGCGTGAGGGTTGCTTTCGTTATGAGCAGAAAATAGGTTTTAACGTTATGCGGGATCCTAGAACTAAATAAAAAAGAAAACAAAAAAACAACGACAACAAAACAAGGACAATAACAGGTAACATAACAAGGACAATAACAGGGACAATAATAATAATTAGCAAAACAACAAGGGACAATAATAATTAGCAAAACAACAAGGATAAAAACAACAAAACAACAAAAATACCGAAAAAACAACACCCCCCCAAAAAAGAATGGAGATTCTACACGAGAACCACAATACATAATATCTTCGGATGACTTCGATAACAGCAGATTTAAGTTCGAGTCGCGACATCAGTGAGAACATTTAGGGTAACGAGGTAGAACATCCGGGTTCCTATGGTGTCGTCCCTAGCCCGAGTCGCGGTACTGTGGCCTGGCGATCGTCATTTGTTCGTTGATCTCTTTCGGAATGGAGAGCGAGGCGAAACTGCTGTGGCTATTTTGGTGCGGGGTGGAATGTATTCGCTTCATTGGCATCGTATCAGTAAATCGTCATGTCACAGTATCAGCCATCGTCATCTTCCTCATCATCACCATCACCTTCATCACCATGAATCTTCAATTTTCATCATCCTTATCATTATTATTGTCATCATTATCATCATCATCCTGCTGTTATCGACACATCACGCACAATCACTCCAGAATTGTAACATTCACATTATGTTAATCAATCCAAACTTATTTATTTATCAAATAACGCTAGAGACCTATTTATCTCCACATCATTGAGCAAAATAGTCCGTTAACACGTGTCAGACGAGGCAGGAGTAAATGAATTTCGCCCTTATGTGAGGCGGTGGGCGGGGCTCTTGTCGTGGTTCGAGTGTTATTGATGATGAGCCAGTGTGCAACTGTGCAGCCGATGATCAAGCCGACTTGTTGCATTATGTCTAGCAATGCTGGTACGGGCATGATGGTTTAGGAATGGTTGTTGTGAGTTGGCGGTATGAGGAGGACCAGGAGTGGAATGATGCGGCCAGTTTGTTTAAATTGCGAGAGGCCAATCAGTATCCTTGCTTATGAATGCAGCTAGACGCATACCTCTCTGTCTGTCCATCGGTCTGTCTGGCTATCTACAGGCATGCTTATATAGGCCTACATACGTGAATATTTGTCGCGTTGGGCCTCTCGCGATTTTAACAAGCCGGCCGATGCTCGTGGGTGTTTAGCGCTCGAATTTGCACGCTTTCTGAACAGTCCTTTGTGGTTTTGTCGATCGTTTGACACCCGACCTTGCCGCTACCTTGGCTCATCACTCCTAAGTCTTCATTACTTGGCCAGGCGTCGCTACTATTCTTAGCCTTCTTGGACAACGGATGAGAAGCTTTGTATGGTTGTTGGTATAGAGGAGCGTGTGTTTTCTCGCGTCCTCGCAAAGATATGAATGCGGACATGGGGAAGGAAATGGGGCAAGTACGATAGACCCGCTGCGCAGAAGGATGCACTCTGTGTTTAAAGATAAATAACCTACATAGACCAGGTCGTCTTTTGGCCACCTGAAACGCGTACTAAACACTTGCCATCCAGTTTGATACAGCTGATTTACAGATGGAATTCTCTGCCTGTATTTTACTGTTTGGTTTTAATTCAATCCGGCGAATTTATGCGGTTGTTACAGTTGAGTGAACCTTGATCCGGATCTGGTGATGTTTCCTCCGATAACATCGTTTGACCCAGGAGGTTCAATGCGAACGTTGTCCCCAAGGTTGATGACTGTGACTAATTAAGATTGTGATTTGTGCTGGCTTTAGCGAGGCTGCAGGAAACGTTTGTCGTAATTCTGTGTTTTGGAGGAGCTGTGAATTTCTTTGGCTTGTCTTCCGAATCTGTCGTAGTACTAAAGCCTAATAAAGACGCGCATTATTGAAATTTGAAAAGCCACGGCGGCCGTGGAAGAGTGTAGTAATTTGTAGTGATTCGGCGGGGAGGAGTGTAAAGCTTTCATAGTGTGTGCGCGCTCGAGCCAGAGCCAGGGCCGAGTGTCTGGTCTTGGGCCGAAGCAAAAGGGCCTGTAGTAGCAAAGCCGAGGCGTGTGTGAGAGAGTGGTGCATGGCTGTCTCGCAGCCTTTCTGCCGGAACTCCCTGGAAGTGGCGGCGTCTCTGCCCATGGTCGCGGGTGCGTGCGTGTGCGGTCATGAACTCAACTCCGTGAGGGGGGAAGGCTCGCTCCGGACGCCATGGGTCCCGGCCGCCCTCGCCGAGCCTCGTCTACCTCGAGCTATGTGTCTGTGGTCCTGTGCTCCCTGCTAGAGGCGGTGCCGGTAGCCCTCGCCATCGGGGCTGTAGGCTGCCTGCTCCTCTTCTGCTTGAGTTTCTTGCAGCAGCCCCGCGGCAAGGGCAAGGCCCAGCAGCGGGGGAAAGGAACACCAGCGCGGAGACGTCGGCAGGTGGGTGTTGTAGACCCTTGACGTCAGCCACAGGCACGATTCTTTTATAAGTTGGGAGCTACAATCAGTGACGCGTCGGACACTCCTTGTAGCGAGCACTTCCTTGGCACGGTGCCCCCCAGTGGCGCGACCCCGGTGTTTATTTTGGCCTCGTTTGTCTGTGTTTGTCACCCTTTGCAGCGACGTCCGGGTCATCTCTCTTACAGCGGGGGCGCACCTCAGCTCGACGAAAGATGCGTCAGTGTTATGAGTATGATGGCGAGAGGGGTCGCGTTCTTCCTTCTCTCTGCGCCGGCGTCCTTCGCAATGAAAGAGTTATTTAGGAATTGTGTGCCGCGACTTGGCAGATCGCGTTGCCAAGCTCTTCATCAAGGAGAGCCATGGCGCGGCAGCTGGGCACTGTCACCGTCCAGTCAGTGGCAGGAGACGGGGCGATGTGTTGTTTTCTGTCTCACGCGAGAAGCCATAGGATCGGTATGACAACTTACTGCTGTGGATATTGAATGCTGTGCTGACGATGAAGATGATGACGACGACGACAATGATAATGACAATAGCAATTATGACAATGACAATTACGACGACGGCGATGAAGACAATGACGATAATGATAAAGATGATGACGATCATAGGGATGATAAAATCAACCAACGCACGAGGATGACTTAACTTATATTGGAATGTGAAAACAGTTACATGAGGGTTATTTATTGGATGTATCATGTAACATTCGCTCATGCCAAAGGTATGCTCGTATGTACAAGCAGAAGTACCGACTTACATAATACAATATAAGTATATTCTTACACGTAAGAACTTTTGCTTCCATCTCCCTCCTCTTCTCCTCTTCTTCATCCTCTCCCTCCCTCTCCTTCCATATCCTGTCCTCCTCCTCCCTCTCCCTCTTCTCCCTTTCTCTTTCCCAATTCCTCTACCTCACTTTTAAAGCTTGAATGAAATTTTGAATCAGACACACATTAAAATTTTCAAATATTCAGATTTTTTATTTCTAAATCAGTTTTTCTTCGGTTAAGTTAACCAAGAGGATTTTTTTTTTTTTTTTTTTTTTTTTACTTTTCTCGTTATTTATTTTATTTATTTTTTTGTCAGGGATCTAAACTTTTCATTTGATTTACTGGTAAAGAGGCGTGGAGGGATGCAAGCGTAAATACAGTTGACTAAAGACAAGCAATATGATTTTATGATAAAGTGTAGTCTCAACCTGTTGGTAAGGATAACTGTAGCAGTTGTTATTATTGTTATTATTAATGGCATTGTTCGTTACTTTTTGTTGTTGTTCTTAATGACATCAATATAATCATATCATCATCGCCATCATCATATCATCATCATTGCCATCATCTTCATATCATCATCATAGCATCATCATATCATCATCATCATCATCACCATCATCCTCATCCTGTACATCAATCATCATTGTTATTATCATCATATCACTTTCATTTTCATTATCATCATCCCCGCCCCTCATCCCTGCTCCCCCGACATCACAAGCCGACTAAGCCCTTCCTTCCCTTCCAGGACGACGGCTCCCCTCCTCGCAGACAGGCCTCGACCATCAGCAGCAGTTCGAGCAGCGGGTCGGGCGGCGTCCTGAGCGAAAACAACGGACTGGTTGGTCTCAGAAATATTGGAAACACCGTGAGTTGTGGCTGCTGCTTTCGTTATGGTTGTGTTTGTTGGTGGTGGTGTTGTTTGTTATTTTTATTATTATTGTTGTTTTTTTATTGGTGTTATTTTTATCATTATTATTAATGTTGTTTTCTTTTGTTATTGTTATTGCTATTATTATTATTATTATTATTATTATTATTATTATTATTATTATTATTATTATTATTATTATTATTATTATTATTATTATTATTATTATTATTATTATTAGTTATTATTATTATTATTATTATTATTATTATTATTATTATTATTATTATTATTATTATTATTATTATTATTATCATCATTATCTTGTTGTTAGTGGTGTTGTTTATTGTCTCTGTTATTATTATTATTATTATTTATTTTTTTTTTTTTTTTTATTTTTTTTGCTTTTAATATTGTTATTATCATTATTATGATGGTGATGCTTATAATATTATAAATATTAAATGATAATAATGATCATACTGATTATAAGAAAATACGAGGTATAATAATAATAATGAAATGATAATAATAATAAATAATAATAATAAATAATGGGGATGATGATGTTGATGTTGATGATGATGATGATTATGATGATAATGATAATGATAGGCCTAATAATAGAGATATTACTATTACTATTACCACTACTAATGATAATAATCAGGATAATGATAATGATAATTACATTGATAGTGATGATAATTGTTATAATAAAAGTTATAGTAATAACTATTATGATAGTAAAAATATTAATCACTATAATAATAGTAAGAATACTAATCACAATAATGATAACAATAAAAGTGATAATGATAATGATTATGGAAATGATGATACTGATGATTATGATTAAGAATGATATATTCATTATCATTTTTATTATCATTGATATTATTACTACCCAAATATTATATTGTGTCATAAATGTCATTCTCTCTTGCTACAATTCTCTAAATATAAATAACTTTCTTTTTCAGTGCTTTATGAACAGTGTAACGCAGTGTCTCAGTAATACGAGGTGTTTGCTTGAATATTTGGTGAGGGATGGTTACTCGTCAGACATAAATACCACAATATCTACGATGAGAGGTGACCTTATTCGTGGTAAGTGGAGTCGCATTATTTGATAATTGAGGTGTTTATATATCTTTACACACACACACACACACACACACACACACACACACACACACACACACACACACACACACACACACACACACACACACACACACACACACACACACACACACACACACACACACACACACATGTACAGATAGATAGATAGATAGACAAAGACAGGGTGATAGGATGTAGAATATAATGGGAACTTTTTGTGTATTTTTTCATCTCATATCTTGGATTGCGTAAGAATGGTGGTATATTATTGATTAAACCCTAGAGATTGTTAAGCATTACCACTATGTAGAAGAATTACCAGTCATTGTCAGATAAATCTAGAAGTATTGATAGTATAGTAGTAGCAATACAGTTTGCATTAGTTCATGCATATGATAATCATCAGGGATAGAATTATTTTTTTATTTTAAAATTTTATTCTTTAGGCATTACTACATTGATATTATGCAAAGGCTTAATCACCCAGTGCATTGATTGGATTCCTTCTTCCCACAGCCTTCGCAAGCCTGTTATCAGACATGTGGAATGAGGGTGCAGACAGCAGTCGGGCCCTCAATACGGGACCATTTAAAGCGCAGCTCCAGAGGTTTGCCCCAGTGTTTTCAGGATACCAGCAACATGATGCACAGGAGTTCTTGCGTAAGCTACTTGAAGGTCTCCATGAAGATGTGAATCGTGTTACTGCCAAGCCTAAGCCCATAACAGAGGATATTGATGATGATCTTGAGTGAGTATTAATTTGTGACAAAGATTCTTGACTTAATGGAAATGTCTATGATACATATGAGTGACTATAAGGGCCCAATAATCAAGAGGGTGTAGATGTTAATTAATTTTCTTATGTGCTTTAGTAAATTAAGATATTATTTGGCACTTGAAAGGGAAATTTATTGTTAAATGAGAGGGAACCATGGCTTAATAATTATTATGTCTTTGCAGTGACAACCAAAAGGCAATGGAGTCTTGGAAACGATATTTGCGCTATGACGACAGCAAGATTGTAGATATGTTTGTGGGGCAGTTGAAGTCATCCCTACAGTGTTCAGTTTGTGGTCATTGTTCTGTGACGTTTGATCCGTTCTGGGATCTTAGTCTGCCTATCCCTAGTAAATCAGGTCAGGTGAGGATATCGCAGTGTTTGGATCTCTTCACCAAAGAGGAGGTGCTCGATGGAGATGAAAGGCCGGTAAGTTACTTGGAAGTTTTATGCGACTTTTTGCATAGTGGTCTTTATTAATGGAATAAAAGGAATATACATATTTGGATATTAATTTGATTTTTTTGGCAATTTTTGGAAATCTTATAGTATATGGATAACAGTTAGAGGTATGATTTTTTGATTTTTTAAATATAATTACTGTATATGTAAATGCATTATATACCAACACTTTTTTCCCCATTTCAGACATGTTCCAAATGCAAAGAGAGAAGAAAAATGACGAAGTCTTTCAGCATACAGAAGTTCCCCAAAGTTCTTGTATTACGTATCCTTTTACGCAAATGGTGTACTAACTTTGTATTCATTTATCTATTACATATCTACTTGGTGTACAGATATTCATGCAAATTAATCTTGAATAAATTTCTGGGTTGTGGTTTCTTTATTCATGCCGTGAAGGAATAATTTTATAGCTTTCTTTTTTTTTTTGTATCATTGTTTGAACTTGTATAATTTCCTATAAAGGAATGCTGACACTGACATTGGTGGTAGCTTAAGGGAAATAGGGCTAATATATAAGAGATTGCAGATCAACCTTTTCATACTGATTATCTTGGCTAAATCTTGACAGGTAACTTTTATAGAATATTTATCAGAAAAGGGAAATAAGTTTAATTAATCTTTTATGATAATGAAGTTTATTGCAAGCATCATGTTTAGGGAGATTAATTTCAGATGCAGTCCATTTTGATATAAAAAACCTACTGTTCCTTAACATTCAACCTTTGAGGCATCTTTGCAATTTTAACAGTATCAGAGCGTATATAGTTCAGTGCTAGAAGATTTACAGTTTGTTTAAAGTAGGTTTTACCTATTTACATATTTCAGTGCTAATTATGTTACTGATTATAGCGTATATAGTTCAGTGCTAGAAGATTTACAGTTTGTTTAAAGTAGGTTTTACCTATTTACATCTTTTTGTAGGGAAAATCTCATGAATTATTCAGGTAGGAAATTTGAGTGAAGTTGTGTTTCGCTATGTAATTATAGTATAAATACATAGGGCAAAAGATGAAAGATCAGTGTAATAATTGCACATCAATCTCTTTTCTAGAGCCAAATACACATCATACAGACCTCACTGTTCATATACAAAACACACCCTTCAACATTTCAGCTTTCGTTCTGGTCCTTAACTAAAACCAACAGATCTGAAACGCTTTTCCCCCTTGGAACGGTGGCGAGGCAAGTTGTCGTGCACCGTAGAATTCCCACTTGAAGGACTGACCCTCTCCAAGTATGCATCCAACTCAAGCACCTCGCCGTTGTACAACCTGATAGGAGTCGCCAACCACTCAGGGACTACATACTCAGGCCATTACACAGCCTACTGCAAACATCCTTATTCAGGCTCCTGGCATGAATATAATGACTCAAGGTAATGTTTGTTTATATATATTTTTTCATAGTTTTATTTCTAGGCAGATAAGAGTATTTTAGTTTTATTTCAAGATAGATTTAGTGGTATATTAATTTCTGTAACAAGGTGGATTGAATTAATATATACTGAATATTTACAAATGAAGCTACCTGATAGCAGAGTAAACATGCAAGATTAATAAACATATATTACCAATAAATGTCGATGTCATGTTTATAATTGTCTTCACATTCCAGAGTGTCCAATATTTCCACCGGGAGAATATGCAGTCCTGAGGCATATGTGCTCTTCTATGAAATATCATCTTCATCGTCTAAGCTATAGCATGTGTGATTTCACCTATGGAGATTGAGTGAAGATTTGGTAGATTAATGTTAATAGGAATTTTAGAAAATGTGTCCATTTGTATGCTCAAATGTGAGATTGGGGTGTGAATATGTGTGTGTGTGTGTGCATGTTTAAGCATAGGAAAAGCAAAAACAAAAAACAGATGTATCAAAAGAATGGTATTGCACCTTGAACTACTACTGTTGTCCTACCAAAGTGCACAAAGAATAATATCCATTCACTTTGAGAAGGAATAAAGGAAAAAAAAATAGTACGAGTGTCTCAAAGTTTCAGAACAGATGCTTTGTAGTACTGCAAATTATTCAGTATCAGTGCATTAAGCTGTGCACCTCATGACAGCCGCTGCATTTGTCTTTGCAGTTGAAAACTATTGTACTCTACGTGATTCATTCCTCTTTGTTTATTCCCCCAAAACGTCTAAATTTTTCTCAAAATTTTCGTGTCTTGATCTTTTTTTTCTATCTTTGATTTTATTTTAAAATTTTCAAGTCATTTAAGAGAAATAATTTGAGTAGACTGTCAGTTGTCCATTGCTTACAGTACTCAGAGATAGACATTATTAGATTGAAATATTTTTAAAGAGAAGCCAGCAGTGAATTAGCATCCTGTTTAAATTGATGAAAGTCAGTTGAGGCATTAGATTATATACAGTATTCTATGAAGAAGAAATAATAATGCTCATGTGATTTAGCATTGTGGCAGTAGACATTTTTGAACTGCATACCACAATACTGTGCTAAGATTGTAGGCTTATCTGTGTAACTATGTACATATTTATGTATAGAGACACAGACTTGCAAATGTATATTTTATATTAAATATATATTGTAAATATGTTACAAATTAAATAAGATTTGTAAAGATTCAGATGTAGTTATATATATTGAAGGTAATAAATTGTTATCTGAAAGACAGATCATGTTATCTATATTTCTCAAAGTTTCGGCTGTATAGTAATGATGGTCTAGTCAAATAATATCTTACTGTTGCAAGATATGCTGCGTAAAGATGCTGCACTTAAGATTTGATGCCGCCATTCTCAACTAGAAAGATTGTTTACGGTTCTTGTAATAAAACCGGCAGTACGAAGTAGACTGGGTGTTACTGTCTATGCGACGAGGGCAATACTGTTATCAAAAGCTGACTTGTGGTAAATTGTGTGACTGAGTCAGATGATTTACATAGTACTAGAAATGGGAGAGTATTGTATTTTAGTGACATCAAAATCAGTGCTGTAGTAATAGATTTCAGAGCATTTAGACGAGTATTCCAGTTGCAGAAGGATATTTCAAGTTCACCACTACAGAAAATATTTTGAACTGAATTACCACACTAAATCTCCCAATCATATTTATCTTTTAAAAGTTGATTGTTAGATTATAATTTACATTTAAATAGTATATAATGTTTTCTGTAGCTTAATGTCATTTTCTATCTTGTGTACTTGCAATTATGTTTGTGTTTCTGTGGACTAAGCTTTTTTTCATCTCTCTTTTTTTTCTTTCTTTGGTTAGCCTCATAAATCCCTTCACTGCAACCACTCCCCTGGTACTATATGTTTGAAGGTATACAGTATGTATATGTAAGAGGTATGTTTAAGCCCGAGCATTTTGGCTTGAACTTTTGAGTTGAATATTTGAGTGATGACTGACGCTTCACTCTCTGGGATGAGCAAGGCGCTGGGGGGCAAATGTAGTTTGTCAACCATAGGCTATGATACCTGCTGATCACAGAACTGTGAAGTAGAAAAGATATTTTAATTTTTCTTGGCCATATTTTGAAGTAGACAAAGAAAAATGCCAAATGGGGAGTCTTTTTCTTCTGTACGATTGAGAAAGAAATTACCCTGCTCACATTTTTTGAAGTCTGTTTAAATGAATCATTTATTTCTTCTTTTTTTTTGTATCCCCATTATGCATTTTTTGCATCATTGATCACTGATGTGGTTCATTAAAAATTCTATCAATTCTAGCATTAAGGTTTGAGTATGTTTTGAAATAAACTATAAATGAGCTGTGCTGTGATACATATGTGTCATTTAGCTACTATGTAGCTGTAATGTTATGGAGTCAATATTTTCACAGTTCATGTATTGTTTATTACATGTGAATATTTTTGGTAAATGGAACTTTAGAATCAGCAAAGATCAGAGTGTTTTAATTACCAACAGTTTAAAAAAGAAGCTATTTGTGGATGTGGCAGTTTAAGGTGTTTATCTGCATGACCACTATAGGATATGAGTATCATGGGGTTGAGGTAACTGTAGATAACACACATAATGCACAGGGCTTCCTATCTTGCCACAGTAAACACAAAGATTCAGCCTTATCCAATTTGTGACATGAGAAAAAGTGCACGGCAACCATCTTCAATCCTTAAGCTTGGAATAGTAAAAACTGAGATCCCTTGGAGTATGTCTCGGCGAGCTGCTATTCTGATGTAGTGGCTTAGTTGAAGGCTGCTTACCACTCATACCTATCACAATGTTCTATTATCACTGCACTGGGGAAGTTCCTAGAAAATAGTATGTCACCTAATGGTATAATATATGAGAAAATAAATATTTATAAGGAGTGCCTCTTATTTTTCATAACCTTGAACCACCCTTAAAATGAAAAATAATAACTGTGAATCCTTGAATGCTTGTTAAATAAATATAACTAAAAAAATAATCAAGTAAAGACAAGAAATGATGGACTTTAACATTACCTGCAGGACCATATGCACTTGCTCAGCAAATAACAGTCAACATAAAAGCATCATATTTGGTTCCTTATACTTTAAAGTTCCTGAAATATACATAATAAAAGTAATAGGGTTGTTAACTCACCCAACTTGCATTCACCCTACCATCTTTCCAAACTTTACCTCTCTCTTTGGTATTTACTCAGATAATTCCTGCATGAATGATAAGCATGTTATGTAAAAAAAAGAAAAAAAGAATTTAACAGTACATAGATTCATACAATCAAACACACACTCTGTTCAGCTGTTGTGCTGGGCAGGAAGGCCTCACCTGATTTGGAACTAAAATATGGAGTCTCTATATGCACAGGTGCACAGGAGTCAGACGTGTAATGGTGTGATTTCTAGTGCAATAAAGCTAGGTCACAGTATGTGTAGGTGAACAAGAAAGCACCAAATTCCTCTCAGGTGCTTCCCTCTTGTGCACTGAGCCAGCCAAGTCCATCAGTCCTTACATAAACTTGGGGAGAAGTGATGTAAATGGTGGGGGGGAAGGGGAATTAAAGCTACAATGTGAAGAAGTGATGAGCTGTCTTCAGATAAGTGACTCTATTCAAAACTCTACATTCTAAGTTATCATGTTTCCTTGTGTCAATTATACTTGCTCAAAATCAAGTGTTTGATAATGAATTTCTGCCAGACCAGGTGCCCTACTCATGTGTAGCTGAGAATGTCTTGAATACAACTGGATATACTTAACAGACTGGAACTAGGATGGCAGTATGAGGGTGTAATTTGAGCAGATGTGTGTTGTAAATGTACAGGTACAGGCACTATGAATATTATATATAATTACAGTATGAATGATTCATTCTCTCTTACTAATCACAGTGCTATTGGGAAGTGTCATAATACTTTGAATCTCAAAAAAACATTGATTACATATTCACAAAAATGTATTTCTCTGAAACATATTAGTGAAACGACAGCAGCATTAGATAAAAAAAAAAGTCTGACACAAAGAGGAAGCTAATGGTGGGATGAAATTAAACTAAACTAAACTAAAAAAAGAAAAAAGAAAGAAAAAAAGAAAGAAACACTGAGCACAGCTAAGTTCTTCTGGTCTTGTTTATCACCTTGTTCTATGACAACAAAAAAGAGGAAGCTAATGGTGGGATGAAATTAAACTAAACTAAACTAAAAAAAGAAAAAAGAAAGAAAAACACTGAGCACAGCTAAGTATGACAATCTGGTTTTATGCCATGGACCTTCACAAAGACTTGGATGGTACACTTTTCTAAGATCAGTACTGGTACCCACTCATTTCCCAGCAACGTGAACTGCCACTGCACTATGGCAGTCCCCTTTAGCAACTTCTATCATTACATAGACCAATTAATTTAGCTATGATAAACAACAACAACAACAACAACAACATTAACAACAACAACAGAATACCTTTAAAAAGTAATATTAAACTGAAAGGGAAATATTCAAAAGAACTTTCAAGATGACAGAGTTAATTTGACAAAGAACAAAGTTACCTACTTGATGAACAAACCTCTTCCTATCTCATACTTTAAAATACTTGGTACATGAAAACATTAACCATTATGAAATGAAAATGAGGTAAAGTATCCAGTTCATGAAAAAGATAATCAAAATCCTGTGATAAAAGAGGGTAAGACACCAATTCCATGATATTAGAAACGAGGACTGCCTCTGACCATGATCCAAATACACTGTACTGTTCCCTATTTATTAATTGGGCCACCATACTGTCTATTAACCAGGCTACCATACTGTTCTTTCATGCACACTTACACTCACACACACACACACTCACACACACACACACACACACACAAAACACCCAAAAATATAGAGAAATCTTGTTTTAAATTTGCTAATAATACATTTCCCAGAGGCTCATTTACAGTAAAAAAAATTGAAGTAAAAAAACAAATATAGTATTATTCACAGTAAAAAAAAAGAAAGAAAATAGAGAGAGAGAGAGAAAAAAAAAGTACAAAACAACTGTGGTGTTATTCAAACATAGGATCTCCAATTCCCCATTCCATTTAAACATGAAACATCTGAGGAAATTCTTTTCACATCGTTTCTGCATTTGTTTAGTGCAGCTGGATGATGCATACATTGGCCTTTTTGTGTTGAAAAAAAGAGGAGAAATAAATAAATAACAAAAAAGTACACCAACAGAACAAATTAAATCAATGGGGTGCTTTTCCCTCTTTATAATTCTGTAATCAATTTGCATATGTCAAATAACTTCACATAATTACTGAAACTCATGAAAATGGAAAAGAAACATGGTTTTATGGCAAGAAAATAATGCATACTGCACAAAATCATTATCATCACCATTAACATAATAATAAAGAATATATGCAATAAGAAGAATGAAAATTCATAACAAAATAGAGGTCACCCACTCAAAATGTTGCCAACTGAGTTGAATCTGGCAACACTGCATGGTAAAATTGGGAGTCGAGGGGACGATGCTTAAAAATCCACCTTCAAAATATCAGGCAAAAAGGAATGAAACCTAATCAAACACAACACAATACACCTCAATTCTGGCAGTTCATACATTGGCAATACTGCAAAGTAGAGTTCGGAGTAGAGGAGATGTTGCTTAAAAATCCACCTTCAAAATATCAGGTAAAAGGAAATAAAACCTAAAACAATACACCTCAATTATGAATAAAAGGTGGTATGATAATGTACCCATCTGCAACAAAAATAAAAGATGAACCTTATTTATTGTGACAAACATAAAAAAAAGGTATGAAAGAGAATGGATATACAAGAGATGTATTGAAATATATCTTCCTCAGACATATATATCTGATGACGATATATTTGAAACTGGTAAAATACATCTCGTTTTGTGAAGAAGTTTACAATATATCTTCGTCAGATAATCTCTTGTATTGCAGACATTCCACTGAAGATAATTTTGAAACCAGTTAAATAATATATCTTCGTCAGATAATCTCTTGTATTGCAAAGATATCCATTCTCATTCACACCTTCTCTATGTAAAAATAAAACAGCTGCTAATTCTCACAGTATATTTCATTTCAAGACTTTCAAATGAATGTCTCACAAATCACAACACTGCTATTACAAATAATCTCCATACAAAAAGGGGGAATCTATTGAAATTACCCATTACACATATACTAATGAATTACGTGTTACTCATTGCTAACATAGTGTTTACTTCCCATATAATCTTCCGCAGCTGTTCTATGATCTCCTTCATGTAACGAGCCTTTAGGTAGAGTTGCTGAAAATGAAGAAAAAATAATATATTTGTAAATTTTCTGGTAAAACATGATATATCACGGTCAATGAAATTAATGATCTTTAAACAAAATGATAATAAGATGATGATGATGAAGGAAAAGAAGTAGAAAAAGTCTTTCTTATCACTATTGGGCATGAGATTATATCACTTCTTAAAACTATACCTGATTCTGTTTTTACAATAATTTTTCATACAAAGATGAACTAAATGGGGACTGTCTACCTTTTTGTTTGAAATCTTCCATTTATTGCCAGCTAAAACAGTGAAAGGTCTAAATTCTAGGGCACGTGTGAACATATCAGTGTGCACCATATGAGGAACTCGTGTGCTTCTTTTCAAGCCAAATAGGCACTGCTAAAATCATTGTTTGTGTTTAAATAGATAAGAATGATAATGTCAAATATCAATGTTCTTTTTGGCCTAAATGGCCATCACAAAACCAAATTCACATAGAAGAAGGGTAGTAAACTGTGATTGAACTTAGATAAAGATGACATGACCCACATATCCCCAGTGGGAATACCATTCTGGGCAATGGGTGTGTATTGGACTTCACAAAATATATTCATAAATGTTGGATAGGCATGAAAATTATCATTGTACACTAGAACTGTGGATTTGCCAAACTGATCAGCGGTCTAACTTCAAAGATGGGTCAACCTATAGCTTTATGTCTGTTATAGAGTCATTTAAGAGGTTTACAAATAAATCTCTTTGGTAGATATCAAATCATGCTAACTGAATTTTCAATGACAGTTAAAAATTACTGAGAGAATAAGAAAAACACTAGAGAAGTATGTTCTTAAAACTGGGTTTTCATCATTTTGAATACTTTCATTAGCCTCTCCATGTAGGAATAACAGAAATCTATACCCTTCAAGGAAAGAAAAGAAAAAAAGAAGAAAGAAAAAGAAACGTCAATATCTACCTCCTTGAGTTCTCGAGATTCCTCCACAAGGTGACGGTAATTCTCACTGATCTTCTTTTGGTCTGGCTTGGTGTCTCCTTCTTCCTTGTATGGTATAAGGCTCTGAAAGTAACCAACACAAATTAGAGAAAAAGTGTTGATTAAAACTCTTTACTTTTGCATTCACTTATTCCACACTAAGTGCAATATTGCTTCAGATGTTTGCAAATAAGGCGTAAGAGACACAAGAGCTTACCTCAATATGCGTGTATTCCATCCCAGCACAATCGTCGTTCACTCTGGTGTAGATTGCCCTTAGGGTTTTGAACTGCCTTTGGATTGTTATGAGGTACTCTTGAATGCGCATCTTCTTATCCTGACTCTGCTGCGTACCTGCTTGTGTTCCATTAGGGAGCTGGAAGTGTTGAGGTTCATTGTATCATTTTGTGTGTATAAGTGATCTACAAAATCTAATGCAAACACTTTAAGCCTTCATTGCTGGACATCCTTTTAACATGTCAAGGTGATTTTGATGTTTTTACCTAGCATTAAGGGAATAGCCATTTGTTCTTGCCAAAACTGTCACAATCTTTATTGTGGTCCCCTGTGACAAGGGTGTTGAAGCTCTTGTAAAGTGGCATCTACAAAATTAATAAATTATCAAGCAGGATATAATTCTAATGAATTTTTAAAATGGTATGTCATTACATTTAGTATTGTTGTAATAGCTCTTAAAATTGGAAGAGACAGTTCTTAAAAGTGGCATACAATAATATGCTGGAGTGGTAGGGTTTATAAAATTTAAAGATTTAAAATGGTATGTCATTACATTTAGTATTGTTGTAATACATCAACCTTATGATTACATTCTAAACAGGCAGGAAATGATCTTGAAAATAGCTACTATAAATGCTGGTTTAGCCTCCTTGATAATCTGATATTCCATGGATTATTTCCATAATGGTCCATATATGATACAGCTATGGAAACCTTACATGGAGTTTTTTTTCTTTTCTTTTTTTGAACAGCTACACATATTCCTAATAATTTCACAATGCCTTACTCCTCCCAAAATGCCAATGATATTATAATCTTTTTAAATGAGACCTTTTAGTCATGGACTTCTTTTCAAAATAAATACCTTACACACACAATAACAGCAAGCCTAACACTATCTTCAGAACTTAATACGTGATTGCATTCACTACAAATCTTCATAACACGTTTAAGGTCACCCTTTTTCTGGATGAACCATCATAATTACCGGCATCGTCTTTAGAAGGGAGAACACTTCACTGGTTCTAACAACGATCTCTTGTACCGTCTCACAACCAGCTTTGCAGAGGAAAGCAGTATTTCTCTGTGGATGTTGCTGCTGTTGCTGCTGTGAATCACTGCTGCCTGGTTGAATGGTCTGTCCACCTGAAAAAGAAATACAGGAATACTAAGAATCTGTTGCTATAACTGCACTGCTCACACATACATACATACACACATACAGATAGACAGATAAATAGACAAAGTTAGGGTGATAGGTTGTAGAATATAATGGGAACTTTTCTAGTGTGTTTCTTCTTCTCACATTGTGGATTCAGTAAGAATGATGGTATATTATGGATTAAACCCTAGAGATTGTTTAGCATTACCATACCAGTCATTATATAAATCTAGAAATATTGATAGTACAGTAGTAGCAATATAGTCTGCATTAGTTCATGCTTATGATAATCATCATTGATAGTATTTTAAGATTAATAGTAAAGCCTTACACTTGTGAGTTCACATTTGTTAACCTCTATCAACTGCTACCCTGTAATACATTTTGCAATAGGCATCCATATCAACCCCACAACTGAATCTCATACAGTCTCTTTATCTTCTAAATGATGTCAGAGAAAATTAAGTGAGTTAACATGTAGCAGTTTTGTGTGTTGATAAGCAATAAATCAACTCTTTAATCTCAAAATCTGGTAATGTGTCTGGTCAAGTCCTGTCATGATTGCAAAGGGAAGGGCTATACAAGACCAGAAGATTATAAGAAACCTTACAGTTGTTCTCCTTTAGTTCACATGCCAGACTACATACATACATATACACATATTGTCTAGATACTATACCTGTGTGAGATCCTGGGTTCATCTGTCCCGTGTAGGGGCTCCTCATCATGCCCGTTGATCCTCCACTCATAGCCATGTCTGCAAGCAAAAATTTACTAATCAATAAAATAATAAAGCATTAAGTATTAATATCTGGGAGAACGCTACTGTGCTAACTGATTTTCAGAACGTTTTTATCAAGACTATCAGCAAGACACGTCTAAACTGATAGACTGTTAAAATTGTGCAAGGTGCAACTGAATTAATATTCATATATACAAATATTCAGAAATAAATGCTTAGTTGTTTACCTATCTGATAGATATACATTTATCTACTTGTCTATCTGGGAATATGCATGTCTAAACTGATAGATATGCCTTCATTTTTGTGTATATAAGTCATATTGAGTATTCATAGGTCGGGCCTCACACAATTTTAACAAACTGGCTGTATATATCTACTCTACCTATTATTCTATGCCCTAAAGAGTATTCCTGAAATAAACATGATAAAGTTATGATAAAGTAAAGCCCTTCCATATAGTGTATATTTGAGTAAGAAAGAAATGAAAATATGGAGATTTCTCGTCAAAGGAAAAAACATACCAAGTTCTATTTGCCAGAATATATATAGTGGGAATTTGCTGCATATCTAGTACTATACAAAGATCTGAAACAATAATAATACTTATATTATACCAATATATATATATATATATATATATATATATATATATATATATATATATATATATATATATATATATATATATATATATATATATATATATATATATATATATATATATATATATATATATATATATATTATATTATATAATATATATATATTATTTATTTATATATATATATATATATATATATATATATATATATATATATATATATATATATATATATATTATATAATATATATATATATATTTATATATATACATATATTTATATATATATATGTATATATATATATATATATATATATATATATATATATATATATATATATATATATATATATATATATATATCTTTAATAAAATCACATATATGAAGAGAAAAATGTATCAATACTACATCTACAATTACTCAAGCATTTGCTGTAGTCTTTGTTTCTGTCCGCACTTTAGTAACCTTCAACCACATACGTTCTGAACAGACTAAATTTGGCAATATCCAAATAAAGGAAAGGCCTATCTTGCCGGAATATATGTGGTGGAGGTTTGCTGGCTTAAACGATTCTAAGTTTTTGAATGAAAATGATGCAACATTTTGAACTTGTAAAGACTGCCTATTCATATTGTAACCGTGTTTCCTTTTCCAACAGAAACTAAATGAAACTTAAACCCTAAAATTAACCTGAATCAAAGTACAATGAACCAAAATGATTGTACTCAAACTTCTATTGTCCAATATTGATGCTCTGTTATGTTTCTGTGCTATTATTATTTTTTTTACTTTTCTCTTTTTTTCTAAGAATAAACACAAACAAATGATACCCATCTACTTCTTCCCCCCAAAAAAAAAAAAAAAAAAAGGAGAGGGAAAAAGCAAGCAAGCAAGCCAAGCACGCACGCACACACACACACACACACACACACACACACACACACACACACATACACACACACACACACACACACACACACACACATACACACACACACACACACACACACACACACACACACACACACACACACACACATACACGGGCCTAAATTACAACATAGCTAATGGAAAACCACAAAAACCCTATTTACTACATAATGGCTACTGAAACAGGTCTATACTTTCTTTGCTTCTGAATTCTCCAATGTTGTCTGGCAATGTCATGGTGATCACAGATTGTTTAGAAATGTCATATGACACAAATACATTTTGATGTGATAAGCGCCAATTTTGTATCCTATGTCTCCCAAACTGTGATTGAGAATCAGGTTTCTTTCAATTTATTCTGCTTCAAATCACTCGAGACATCAGCCATCAAAACCTCTTTCACAATTATTCATTTTTTCTTATATCACTGTGCTTCTCTTCTTTTTCTTTTATCTTTTATAGGGTTTTAGACATTTTATCCTTGTGCTCATATTAGCAATTTCTCTTCAAGATAAAATACCCTAGCTTAGACCTTGCCTTCGGTAACTGTAGCATTCAGTCTTCATCTTTAGTTACGCATGGCTTCATAATACACGACGTGTACATCACTGAAAAAGTTTTCAATACCACCAGCATGT
>NW_020868933.1:200848-203348 GCF_003789085.1 Penaeus vannamei
AACCACAATGCAAACACATATAAGTAAATGACAAGTTTACAAAATAAAAAGGACAAACCCCGTCATGATCATCTATAAATGGAACAAATCGATAAGAACACGAAAAAATAAATCTTAATCTAAAAATGAACAATTAAAATGACTATCAAACTGATTAATAGCAATGAACTAAATATTAAGGCGGTAAACTTTAAGAACAAACAATAAAAAATACATCAATCATTACTTAAAAGAACGAAACAAATTAAGAAAACGTGATCGACACAACATAGAAAATGGAGCTAAAAAGGGGGTAACTTAACTAAAAAGGAGTAGGGATAAAAACAATAAACACCAGTGTTCTGCGCAGGGGAAATGGAGATTATCTGCACACCCCTTCTGGATTCTGCAACGTCTCCCAGAGGCGAGGTTTGAAGAACCTCCACAGTGTTGATAATAATAGTAACATTAATAGTAGTAATAATAATAGGAATAGTAATAACAATAATTGTAACAATAGTAATTGCAGTATAGTAGACTCTTGTCTAATCAGAGACCGAAATTGTGTGACATCACAGCGAGTAAACAATAGGCTTAAAATTCCTTTTGTGGATTTGCAAATGAAAGGAAAGAAAAAAATCAAACATATAACACTGCCGGTGCAATTGCTAACATTTAAACAAACAAACCATTTATAAATGATTATTATAATTTACTCTTATTTGTTATAACGCTAAATTTTGCTATATTGATATGCCTTTAGATAAAAAAAGAAAAGAAATGTAAACAAATGTTTCAGTGACGAACGTACATCTTAAAAATTAGAAACTGCTTTTTAAATGAATAAATAATGATCTCGACATATATATATATATATATATATATATATATAATATTATATATATATATATATATATATATATATATATATATATAACATACCCCCCCCCACATATATATATATATATATATATATATATATATATATATATATATATATATATTATATATATATATATATATATGTATATATATATATTATATATATATATATATATATATATATTATATATATATATATATATATATATATTATATATATATAATGGTATGTTATGGTGAACTTACCCATACACACATATACATATATATATATATATATATATATATATATATATATATATATATATATATATATATATATATATATATATATATATATATATATATGTGTGTGTGTGTGTGTGTGTGTGTGTGTGTGTGTGTGTGTGTGTGTGTGTGTGTGTGTGTGCGTTCGTATATGTACTAACGTGTGTCTAATACATGAGCCATTACAAGGGATTATCCCGTGACTCAATTCTCAATGACGAATTCCACGTTGAAAGCACTTGATCGCGGGTAACTTCTGCCAACATCAAGCCGTCGATAATTAATTGACAGCATATGAATAGTCGAGGTGCCTGACAATAGGTTATTTTGTCAGGCGTGCGTGTGTGTGTGTGTGTGTGTGTGTGTGTGTGTGTGTGTGTGTGTGTGTGTGTGTGTGTGTGTGTGTGTGTGTGTGTGTGTGTGCGTGTGTGTGTGTGTGAAGAATAAATAACCATAACTACCATGTCCACTCTAATCCAACAGCATTCAGGCAAACGCAATTTAGCCACAGAAGAACGGCACACAGGAACGCCTATTGCAAACGTCATTACTCGCGTTCCCCCTTTCAGCAGAAAACGTTTTGGCTTCCGCGTCGAATCGCCTTTATTTACAGACCGTTGCCAAGAGTCATCAGTGAGTGTGACCGCCTTTTGTAGATCATATCGATAAACTACCATTGTGACCTTATCGACAGCCATTCAGGAGTTTAGAAGGCGTAATGTGCTGGTCTGTCCTTAGTCTAATGGTGCGTGGTTAGTACGTGCTGGGACGGGGCGAGTGTTGGAGCTTCGGTTGAGGAAGGTAAGAGGTCTTAGGTATTGGAAAAAAAATGTATTTTGGTTACTAATTAGGTTTATAGTGAGTTTTCATGTCTTTAAAATTGTTGTTGTCATTGTGATTTTTAGAGAGGTTCGCTGATGTTTCACTGGAGGAGGAGGAGGGAGAGAGACACTGGATAGAAGAGTTATGATATGGGATTAGAAATAAAATTAGAGGTCGAAAAGATGCCGAAACTGTTATCTTACCTTGTTCTTAAAGAATCGAAAGATAGACACAAAACAGAAATATTTTTTGCTATACTGAACATACAAAAAGTCGCAATTCATATTGTTTGAACTAGATACCAAATAACACGTAGACGAGAGCTATTCAAGGCTACTAATGACAAATAAAATAACTATAATAACGTTAATTATGCAAAGTCTCTAGTCATTGCTACCAACCTACTGTTTTAGATATAATTAATATAAATTTAGGTCGAGATATACAATTAACATATGATATTAGTGCCCTTTACCAGCTAATGCTCGCCCACACTAGAGCTGTAGGTACTGCTACCTGATTTTTTTTTTCATTCCGCATTACACTGAAA